>VXBQ01000290.1:154915-232383 GCA_013400175.1 Phainopepla nitens | reverse complement strand
AGTTAAAAGCGACTTCAGTGCTGCTGTGGCTTGGTCTTTGCACGTCCCGCCGAGGATGGCAAAAATGAGGCAACAACATCCAGCAAAAACACACCACGGGACAAATTGTATCACCCTGCCACAGGGTCAGGGCTGGAGTTCCTGTTCCAGTCCATTCATTTGTCTTGTTTTATTTTCTCCACTTGTGCCAGCACATGTTGAAATGTTTGCTATAAACAATGCAGCTGAATGTGCACACAAATGCTATTAAAAAAAAAAAAGAAGGCAGATTTTAGGAATTTTTACAGCTGCTGGAAGCTGTAGCAGCACACACTGGCCACATGGCCAATGGGCACACCATGGCCATGGGGCAGCTGAATGGATGAGGGATGTGGTTAAGGCTGTAGCCATTAGGCCCTGCTGCCCTGGAGCTGCCTGGGAGAGGGGTAACCAAAAAAGAGCCATAACTGGTGCTTCTTGGTTGCTCTGGAGGCTCTCGGTGGGCGTTGGTCAATCTGTGCCAGACCCAGGATTCCTTCCCACAGCTGTGGCCCAAAGGCTTTATAGACCTAATTGGATATTCAATGTGGCTAAAACTGTTGAGATTTTATCACGTCTTTAATTAGCTTGCTTTCTTTCCCTCTCTCTTAAATTACTCATGCAGGTCCTACCACCCCGCCTTTCCCTCGCATGAGCCGTGGCCACCATGTTCTTCCTGCCATGTCTCGAACCTGGTGCAACCAGAACGTTGGACATGAGACTTTTGGGTGAGAGGAGCTTAGTGCTGGGGCCTGCAGAGCTCAAGGCTGAGAACGTCACCCAGAGTTGGTGGGCAGTGGTCACATCCATCTGCATGGCCATCACTGGGAATCAGGAAATGCATGCCGGGCACGGCCAGCCTTCTGAGCAGATTTTGGTGGAGCAGGGGTCAGTTTGGCAGGCTGCATCTGGTGGACCCTGGCAGCACAGAGGAGGGAGGGAACACTTCCACAGCACTCCTGGGAGCAGTGGCAGGCACTGCTGGGGTTGAGTGGTGCATGGGTTTCATGCCAGCGTGGGCCTGTGTGCGTCTTCGATCAAATGGGGCTGTGGTGCTTCTTGTTGGATTGGCCAGAAAACGTTTTGAGCTTGATTGGGATGTTCTGGTTGGGATCTGTGAATGGGGTGAGAGAAGAACAATGCAGTGTTTGGGAGCCAAGTGTTTTCAGTGACATTCCCGTGCCCTCTGCTTGATCATTGAAGCATGTTAAGTATTGTGGTTTCAGTCAAAAGAACTCCATGCTGAAAAGCCAGATGAGACTTGTATGGAGAGGAGTTTCTTGGCAGCCCCGAGCTCAGGGGATCACAGGAGTTGGTTGCCTCTGCCCAGCACAGTGGAGCTGTGGGGATTTCCCAGAATTGGATCAAGGGCTTCCAGCAGTGTAGCCCAATTGAACCCAGTCTCCTTGGGGAAAAGGAGCTGGTTTGAGCTGTGTGCTGCCATGGGAAGAGGGGAAACAGCAGCAGGAGGAATCCGTCCCACTGCTTCTGCTACCACCAGAGGCAAGCCAGGAGCAGGGATGGCAACTGTTGCTTTTGGACAACCACCACCCTTCTGGGCTGGGTTCTGGAGCGGAAGCCATCCTCCCCTACCCTCGAAGAATGTGAGTATCACATAGCAGCAGTAGCTGCCTGCCTGGCTTTCCAGGTGTCAGACTCACCCACAGCAGTGTGAGGATGTGCCACTGTCACTCTTGTCCTCACCCCCAGCTGCCCATCAGCAGAGTGCAGCCAGCAGAGCAGATGACTGATGGCTCCTGAAACCTGGTGCCATGTGTCCTTAAATGGTTTATGGACTGTGACCAGGTGGGGTAGGGTTAGATTCTGCTTTGAGTTCCTTAACAAAGGCTGGATTGTATCTGTGGCATCAAGCTGGACAGACTCACACATCACATCTCAATTATTTCATCAGCTGACAAACTTGTTTAAGTATGCTACAGCCTGACATCCTGGAATGGAGAAGAGAATTATATTCCCTAACACGCAGTGGGAGGTTAGAGTATGTGCAAATATTGACATTGCTCTAAGTGTCCAGGCTGCCCACCTACTGGAGTTGACAGCTCACTGCTCACATGTGCTATTTCTAGTTGGCTTCAGGTAGTTGGCTTCCGATGTGATGATTGCCATTTTCTATGTTGCTGTTTTTGTGACAGAGAAAAAAGCCTGGTTTCCCCCTATGTGGTAGCTCACTTGGCTAAAGGGGATTTGTAAGAACAGGAAACCCACAGCTCTCGTGTTTCACTTCTCAGGTATAACATGTAGGCAAGGTTTTAGGTGAAACCTGTGTGGTGATTGCTGAGCAGGACAGAAAGGAAAGAGGGTGCCTCTGGACACATGGGGCGGTAACACGATGTTAAATATATTTAGCTAAATGCATTCAGATTCAGTCTGCCCTAGAAACTTCTTGGAGTGAGGTGGGAGATGCACCTAAAAAAAGAGATGGTGTCTGGGAAGGGCGAAGTACTGTCACTGACAGTCCCTTTGACATCAGGGTTTTTCCCATGGATGGTGCCTCAGAGCGGTGAGCTGGCAACAAGAGACTTTGATCAGTGAGCTAAAACCTGCAGATGGAAGAGGACAGATTGTCCTGACAGGAGTAGGTTAGGACAGTGGCTAGTGACCTATTTGGAGACTGTGTAGACCAGGAAGATTTGCAAAGTTTCATTTGCTGCTAGCCTGGAGCTTCTCTTCTTCTTTCCCTTTCAAGTTCCTCAAGCCAGTGCCTCTATTATCCATGGCTCACACTACATCCTTCGCTTTCTAACTCCGTGCAGTAACAAAGGAGCAATCTGCCCAGTCATTAAACCAATACAAGCATTAAGAACGAGTCTGAAGAGGAAGCAATATGGGCCTTTAGCCTCAGATTACCAAAAGCTTGTCTGCCAGTGTGCAACATTTGGCATCCAGCCATTGTGCTACTCATCTTCTGGGTCCCCAGACACAGGGCTCCCCTGTTCACCAGGCCACTTCTCTTTGTTCAGGCTGGTGGCACCAAACACACTTAACTCTTCCGAGCTCCTCACGTGCCTTGGCAAATCCTGTGCGGTTTGGTTTGGGTGTCCTTTTGCACTGATGTAGAAATAATTGATTCTGACCCTTTCACACGCAGCTGTGACTTGCAGCAGGATCACCTGAACGCACCCAGTTTGCTTGCACAGTGATATCTGATTTTGCTTGTTCTGTCCGGCCGCTTTTGCAGTGAGTCAGACATCTCTGAGCAACTCCATCTGCCTCCTGGCTTTCACTCCCAGGAAGTGAGAGGCCAGAGGAGACTCCCCTGTGGCCCACCCTAAGGTGTGGAGTGTGAAGTTAGCCTGAGGTGATGCTTGCTCTCATCTCCTTTCTTCTCCCCAGTGTAATGCTCTGATGGAAAGGATGACCTTGCTCACTTGGAAGAGAATAAGCCTTCTCGTAAAAAATTGGAGGTTGGGGTTTTTTCCACTTAAACAATGCAAAGTATAATGGTCCAAGTGTCAGGGTAGCTGTAGTGTTGACTTTATAGTTGCTAACTGAATCAACTTGGCTGCCTCTCCCAAGAGTTTGGTGACCTTTTTCTTTCTTCTCTATCCTCTTTCCCTGTGTTCTGCTAGTGAGAACTTCTGTGTGGACACTGAAAACTATATATAAATATGTCCGTGCCACTAACCAAATAATTCTTGACCTAATTAAGCAGAGCTTCCTTTGGCAAAAGCTCAGCTGGCAGTGGCCTGCCACTTTTGTGATAGTTTTCATAAGCAGCTGTAATAAGAGCAGCTGCATTGCTTTGATGCTGCATGTGAGGGCCTGGTAGGATCCTGCATGCTCATTACAGAGAGCCTCAGAGCTGGATTTCGGGGGCTGGTGCATGAAAACCTACGGAGGGGTTTCCCATTAGCCTGAAGTTACACGGGTGTTGCCCACAAGAAAAGACTGACTCGCTCTGTCTTAATGAGGACTTTTCCTGTAGTACTGGATGCTGCTTTCACTGTTCAACAATTTTGGCCCACCACTTTCAGAGCTTGTGGACTAGGCAGGTATTTCTGAAAGCACTCACCTGAATAACCACTTTTCTTGTTCTTTTTCTTGCCCAGGGAGATGCTCTGCTGCCTTTCTGTGATGCACTTACCCCTGTGGTCAGCTCAGGGCAGCTCACTCGCGGTGACTCATGCTGGCTTGCAGTGCGTGATCCCTCGACCTCTGTGACCCTAAATAATTTGAGCACAGAATGGGATTTGCCCTGGCATGAAAAAGAGCATGGAGAGAAGGGTATCATGGCTCCCAGGAACGTACAGGCAGGCGGCTGCTGGGAGATTTGGAGAAAAGACAAGCGGCACAGGGAGGACAGAGCTACCCTGTTTTCACAGCAGCCCCTGCTTGGTACCTGCTGCCTTGCCTCTGGCAGCTGCCCTGCTCCTCCAAGGGAGGTTTCCATTGATCCTGTGGTCCCTCTGAGGACAGGAGCTTTCTACAGTGTGTTCAGTGGGGAAGTGCTGAGAAGAAGTTTTGCAGATTGCCTAAGTTGCAAACTCTCTAACCATGAGAGAAGTTGGACCCTGCACAGCTGCCTGCCGCCCTGCAAAATAGGAACTGATACTTGGTGTCTTTATAGTACCTCGGTGCTATGACAATAAAATATGTGTATTTTTAATCCTACAGCTGGCTCTGGCAGTGTCACAGAGATCCATTATTTGCCTGGGAGTGATGGGGACTCCAGATCGAATGAGGTATAATCTCTTGTCAAAGGCCTCCTGTATTTTCTCTGTATTCCTTCATTGTCCTGATTTGTGATAGAGGCTTATGCTCTATCTTCTGATAGGTTATACTTGAATAACTTGCACAAAACTTTAATAAAACTTCTCCTTGTGGAATGTGGTCCCTGTTCCTCTCTGACCATACCCGATATACGACATACCCTTGAAGTTAGCTATCAGTTTTTTGCACAAACTAGTGCTGTACTGCTGGTTTAAAAGTTCCAAATGAAGAAGATGAAAGTGTTTTAACCAGAATACAGAACTATCCACTCCACATGAAACATTTTGACTGTAAGTTTCAAGACTGTCACCTTTAAACAGCCAAGTGTCTTGAGTTAGGTGTTTCTGCTACATGGAGAATTTGAGTAAGCACGTCTAATGCCAGGAATTCTGCCAAAGCAGGTTTAATACTCCTACGTATGCAAAAAAGCTGGTCTTGGGAGAAGCAGATGCTGCAGCAGAGCAATTGTGAGAGCAGGGCTAGACTGCATCAGAGATTTTAGTTCCATTTCAGTAACAGCTGCTTAGAAAAGATATTTGGAATATTGCAAAAAATACTGTCGGTTTTTTATGTATTCATCAAGCTGAGGTGATCTGGACCCCAGACTGGCTGAGGGTCTGAGGAATGATGACTCTGGGGCCAGCCACAGGTTTTACCGTTTCCTCTTGCTACCAGTCCTGACTATGCCATGAAATTGATACGATATAACATACAGGTTTTCTTCCTGATTAACCAAACGGATGCATCTTCCTGCAATTATCATCCTTCATTTAGCATTTCAAGGCCACTCACCCCGTTCCGCAGGCACTGGCAGTCTGAGGGCTGAGTGCAGTCGCTCCTGGCCGAATCCCCCAGGCGCTGCGAGTGCCTCCCAGCCCTGGCTGTCAGAGCATTGATTCACCCACCGATCCCACCCATCCTGGCTCATCCCTCAGCCCGGCCCTTCTCATGCATCCGTTAGGAGAAGCCTTTCCCCAGCTGCTGGCAGTGGGGATGCCCCTCCCCGGGGCAGATGGGTGCTCGCGCGCTGCGGGGAAGGTGCAGGTGCAAGGCTGAAGCAGAGACCAAGCCGTGCTCAAGTGGCTGCCTGTCAGCACCTTCCTAGTGCTGAACCACCTCCATGGGAGCATCTGCCCCGATGGGAGGCAGGCACAGGGCCAGAGGGAGAAGGGCAGGGGCACAGAGGGGCACATACCTGGGTCAGGAGCTAGAGGGAAGGAGGGAGCAAGGGCTGTAACCCTGCTTGGGCGCTGGGGGGGTCACCTTGAACACTCTGATCAGACCTCTGGACTTTTGGTTCCCTGCATGTGGAGGGGGTGGCACATGGGGTAGGGCTGCCTGATAGACCCTTTCCCAGCAGATGTGAACTTATATGACTCCCAAACTCGGATGAATAATCAAACCCTTAATTCTCGTGAGACACATGATGTTTCAAGGATACAGGAGACATCATGTGAATTTTGGAGTATTTAAGATGGTGAGTTTTCATACAAAGAAGCTTTTTAAGAGCCAAATGGCCCACTTGAAAGAGATCAGTGTATAGTTTGGACCTCTAATAGGGTTGAACTCTGCTCCATCCATCCCATCCCTCCATGCAAGGGGTTGGAATTGACTGTGATTTGCACTGAGTTTGCCCATCCTCAGCTCCTCAGCCCAGCTTCAGCCCTGATTCTTGCTTATTGAGCAATGCTTTGGTTGTTGTACCAGCCTCTGGATCCAGTTCATACACAGGTGTGGAGCAAGGAACAGCATCTAGGCAGATCCACTAAAGCTGAGCCTAGGCAACAGGGCTGAATCCTTCTCCAAGATCCAGTCTGTATGAACAGATGGCCTCCCAAAACCTCTCCTCCTGAACTGATCCTGTGCAGGGAGGAATGGAAATACTTTCTGATGCTGTATTTTAGCTCTCTTAGAGAAAGGGAGATAAGGATTTTACAGGAGAGGAAAGAGAGGTCTTCATTCCCACCAGGGAACCTCTAATTTTTAATCCTCCAGTTTAGACAAGGAATAGGGTGCCTATATATGGGAGAATATAGCTGTGAAATGTGCTGTCATCATCTCCCTTGCTAGCCAGGCTGGCTAATGCTTTCTGCCACACCTGTGTGTTTCTGCCACCACCTGTGTGTGTTCCCTTGCCATAACACTTCCCTTTTTAGTTCCCATTAGCCCTCAGTAAGCAGCTGTACGTCTTTGGGGATCTTTACTTTGGGACCTGAAAACCCGCAACTGTTCTGCTTCCCCAAAACTGAGGAAAGCCCTTTGACAGGAGCAGACAGTGGCCCTGCAGCCTGAAAAGGCACAACCAACATCACCTGTAAGGAGAGGGACCTCAGCAGGCTTGGCCAATTCTTCCCCAGCCCCCACCAGTGCCATTTCTGTGGGGCAGGCAGGTACTGGGGCAGCTCTGTGCTGCTGTGGGTACGATCCGCAGCCAGTACTCGGAGCGAGTGTTTGTGAAACTGAAGCGTGTGAACCTGTCCTGTGATCAGCAGACAAGCAGGCAGCCTGCCCCACACCTGAGCTCTGCTGTGCTGGGGAAGGGCTGCCTCGCTCCCTGAGGCTGGGCTGGGAAAAGATCCAGCAGCCAGGCTGAGGAAGGGCTGCGGTGCTGTGCGGCTGCCAGGAAATCTGAACCCTCCAGGCAGGTCTGAAGCTCAAACAAAGCTCATTAGGGCTCAGCTATGGAAGGAGTTTCTCCCTGCCCTATGGTCTTGCACACCATCTGTGTCACCTGCAATGTGCCCCAGCTCTTGTTTGCAGATCTGGGGAGTTCAGGGTTGGGTAGGCACTGTGCAAGCAGAAGAGGAAGAGATGGAAGGCCTCCTGTGCCAAGAGTACTGATGCTGGTGAGAAGGTGAATGTTTTATTCCAATGTTTGCTCTTAATGAAAGGAAGAGGGTCTTTAGAATAGGTCTTCCTGCATTTCAGCTGCTTTTTATAAAGCCTCTGGAAAGTTTCCAGTCTGATTGTGACGGGGGAATGCTGCTCCCAAGATATATTTTGCATTAAGTGAGTCTGGGAGAATCAAGGTGGAGACAAGGATCTCAGGTGCAGAACCTACCAACTCCCACCTGCGTGCTTTAGGAGTCATGCTCCATCTTGTGCTGTTTGTGATGCAATGAATGGTTCAAGCTGTGCTAAAAGCCCAGCCCAAATTCAGGAGTAGAAAGTAAACCCGCCCAACTCCTTGTGGTGAGGAAAATGCCTGTGAAGTGAGGGAGGTGGGTTCAAAACCCTGAGGCTGGTAATGGAAACTAATTCAAGCATCTCATTTGCTGGGCAAGTTCCCTAACCACAGAGCGAGCCTGCAGAGGGGGCAGGATCCACCCAAGAGAGGAAAGCTCGTGCAGCACCTCACTGAGGAGCACCAGCAGCGCAGTTAAATCCCTACCCCTCCCTGCCTCGATGCAGGCTGGTCGCTCCCCCCACAGCCTCCATGTTCTGACACCTGGTGTGTGATGTTGGGATCTAGTTCATTCTCCTGGCTAAAGCAGTCACCTTTTCTGCACCAGCTCAGGAAAGCCCATGTCCTGTATCAGCTCTGGAGTGCTGTCAACACTGGATGGATGGACATCCTTCCATCCTTTCCACGTGTGACTCTTTCTGTGACAACAGTGCTGTTTTTTTAACCCCTTCTGATGATGGAGATGGGGAGGCCTGGGCTGCTCTGCCGCACAGGAGAGCAAACACCCCAGGCTCACTCTGCAGCATCTCTCAGATTGTCTCTTCCTGGGTGGCAGGATCTACACTTGCCAAGCTCTCCCACACCTCCCTAGCCCAACCAAGCAGAGCCCCAGGAGGGATATATCCCTGTCAGGAACCTCACTTCCTCATTCCCAAGCCAAGAGGTGCTTGAATCAGCATCCTTTGGGCACAGATAGTGCCTGTGTATCTGGAACTGTTTGGGCTGAGTAAAGCACTGCCTGTAGCTCATCACAACATCAGTGCTGCCCTCAGACTAATGAGATGTCAGGTGGTACCGGCAGCTTGGTACAACGTGAACCGCTGCATTAACAAACCACTGCTGCCCTGCCATGGGCTGCGACAGCTCACATCACACAGCTCATGGTGTTCCCCTTTCCTTCCTCAGGCAGCAGCAGAGAACTGTGTCACCACGAGGGCAGGATGTGCTGCTCTCAGGACACGCACAATTCTGCCCCGGAGCGCTGTGGCCGCCCTGACTGCAGGGGCAAAGCGCTGCTCTGTAGTTTGCCCTGAGTTTCCCCCCCAGGTGCATGACTTACATGCAATCTGCAGTTTCAATGACCAGTTGCTAGATATTAAAATGCTTTTGCATTTTTTCAGCTTTACTTCCCCGAATGACACAGCGGGAGTTGCCACCCCACTGTTAACCCACTTTCCGAGTTACTGGAATGCTGAGCATCAAACATTCTCGTGGAGCCCAACCCCAGTGCTGTGGTGAGCCATAAGCATCTCTTCAAATGCATGTTCCTTAGAGAAGAAAGACAGTGACTAAACTGGTTTCTGAATTTAAATCAGCACTTTAAAGCATCTAAGCATTAAGACCCCAAAACCTCAATGTTCTCCAGGCTCTGATGGAAAAGTCAGGGATGGAGGGATGGGCATTATGACTGCTCTGTCCACAGGGGCCCCTTAGGTGAGTTACTTCCCACCAGGCTCATTTCCTGTGCTGTCAGTCCACACCTTCAGCTAAAATGGTCTTCTGAAAAACCTCCTGGGCAGTAATAGAAATGAGTGTGGATCCAGGGATGCCACAGGGAACTAACAATTTCTTCTCTCATTTGAAAGCAAACCCTCTCAAATGCTCCAGAACTCATCCTAGATCCAGGGACGTACGAACAAACTGGCACCAGGCTGTAGCCTTAACTAGTTGTCAGTAAAGATGTTGTATAAAAGAGGAAGGTTTAGCTGCTCAAAACTGCCCTCTAAAAATTTAATGATCTAATCCAGGGTTCTTCAATCATTTCCCAATTCCCATCAGAACAAGTGAGTGAGCACCTTCCCAAACCTGAGCTCCACAGACACAGGTAAGTCACATAACTGAGAATATGGCTGGTTTCCTACAGGAAAAACACAAGACCAGATATATTTCACACAGTGTTATTCACACATTTTCATTTTGATTTTTACAGTATATACATGTGAACATTACATTATTCAATACGAGCCACCTGGAGTCAAACCTAATCAAACAGGTCCGTAAACAATCTATATCAAAAAGCAATACTTGAGCAAAAAATCTAGTGGTTCTACCCAAACCCTAAAATAGTTGAAAGGAAATCCAGTGATTTTCATTTTCCTGGATAGAATTTGTGCACAAATGATCTCAGGAGAGCAAGTGGAAGATTATACTCAAGATATTGAAAGCACCAAGGATGACAGTTACAGGACTGTTTAAATTCAACCATGGCATGAGTGCTGCAGGGACAAAGTACAGGGACATGATCAGTTTCTGCCTGGACACCCCCGAAAGCCTGACGCACTGTCTTAGGTGTTGAAGGAATGTCGGCTCTGTGGATTATAACACACGGCACAGGTACACAGGGTAAGGACAGTCACTGAGGAGAACTGATGTGTCCAAGGAAGTGGCTCAAAGTCATCCTTTGGGTGACTGTGGGAAAGCTCTGGCTCCAATGACAGGGCTGGTACCTCTGGGGAGGAAATTTGTGAACTGCCATGCAAAAACTACTTGGCAATTAGAATTGTGCTTACTCAAAGTAACGATGCCTACTACTTCACTTCATGCAGGCACTGGAAGTAGGCCAGAAGAAACTTTCCCATTTGCCTATTAAGGAGTTATCACTACCATTAGAAACGCAGCGCCTCAGATGTCTGCTTTAGTAACAGTTATGTAACCCTGGTATCAACAGTAACATGACAGAATTCCTCATACAAGTTTATACCACTACTATTTTCTTTCTCATGATCACACCCCTACCAAAACAGCCTTTTATTTGATCAATGCTCAAGACGTTGTTTCCAAACTACCACGTTGATCAAAACTTTAGGTTAAGCCATCCAAATGAACATTTTACACAAAATACTTACTTCAACAACATACAAAGCACTTTCTTTATCTTTCAGAAACTGAATATACAAAGTAAGCTTTTTCCAAAATATTTCCATAGGCAAAGGATTAAAAAGGATTTTAATTATACACATATGGTCACAATTCTGCCTTAAAAAGATCATTGGGAAATGTACATAAGGCCGCTTGTATATGTACATCATCTTTATGTTACTGTTACAATGTCATATGTCCAGAGAAAAAAATCGACAGTATCATACATATTTGCTTTACGCTGCGAGAAGGCTATTCAAAAATACAGTACTCTTCTGTACAAAAAATTCATGCCACATTTATTAAGATGGAAGAAGCATTGGTTTCTATGATAACCAAATATTTCAGTCCACTTCTTACTATGCTTATTTATCCTGATTTAAAATTTGAACAGATTGATTTCCCAAAGTGTCCATATGAACAGATTCAACAGCTATGTTATAAACAAAACATAATGTTTCTCACAATAGATAAAAAGAAAGCCGGTTCATATTTTTGAAACCATATAAAGATAGAATTTTTAAAAAATCACTCTTGATTTGCTGAAATAAATTTACATTATACAACACTATATGCCAGGGGGAAAGAAGGGAATGGGGATATGAATATACACTAAAATGCAAATTTTTGTCCCAAAAAGGAGTAAAACAAATTACATTTACAGCATGAAGGTTTACAAATGTACATCTGTACAACCAAGGTAAGCATCACTACTAAATTAGCAAGGCTTTGTAATAAACATCGAAACGAGATTTGTTTTCAAACTGTAAACTTACACCTATTAACTACACGTATACAATGCATATATTTATAGGAAGCAAAAAGCTATCTGAATATTTAATCAATCATGCTTAAATGTTGAGCTATCAAGTTTACTTTTCAGTGGCCCCTTCTCTTTATCATTACCTATTTTTCGCATCTACAGTGAGAAAGCAAAATAAACGCTCAACACTTTCAAATCCTTACAATTCTATATGCAAATTAAAAAAATACATATCTCTACTCTTCCTGCATTGTAAAACTGACTGTAAAGTTAATACAGGGTTCACTCCTTTTCCAGCAGAGTACTTTGCTGAATGGAAGTACCAGCATCATTTGAATCCCTCTACCTTGTACAACAATTAAATATATAAGTATATACAGCACTTTATTTTTAATACATTGCTAGAGAAAACCTTAGGGCATGATTTAAAAAAACCTGTATCCACAGCAAGTGCCAAAACCTAGTCTTTTAAAGTTTCCATTGTTTTGTTCTTTCCTACTTTAATTTGCTGTGCTCCATTTGTTATTTGGATAGGATGTTGTGAACCACCAAAATACAACTTAACTTTTCAACATGTTAAATAATGTTTATGCAGCTGACCAATTTTAATCTGGTATAAAAGACTTCACACAAAAGGGAAAAATAAGGATTAATTCTATATACAACTCTATAAACCTGTTGTGCTATGATGCTGAGTAGACCTACCAGATTGCAAGCCAGTGTATTAAAAGAATACTGTACTTTTTCCCTTTAAAAACTATTTCAGTGACTTTACAAGGTAAAAATTTACAAAATATGTGACAGCTATTTTGATACAATTACATCATATACAGGCATTCTGTGCTTTGCCAGCCATCCAATCTGATAGGTCTCCGGATCAGGGCTGGAGATATTTTTTTCTTTTTTTTAACAATTCACTCCCCAAAAATATACACAAGAATAAAAATTTTACAAATGGATGAAAAAAGTCAATAAATAGATTTAAAAAAATCAGAACATTTAGAGTTAAGTTGTAGGTTTTGATAATTCACAATTTAATTTTTCGTCCATTTCTCTTTGTCTTTTACAGCATCCCATTTGGTGGTCCACCAATTGGCCCCAGATCAGCACTGTTCTTCAGGTAATACTTTTCCAGCTTGGCCAGAATGTGTTTGCCATAGGTGTATTTACGCAGAGTCGTGATGTGGGGTCGAATCTGTAATAAGAAACACGTTTGGTTTTTTTTAACATCCACACTTTTAAGTAGAGGTGACCACACTTTGAAAAAACGATGCAAACATCTGCCAGAAGCCTGTATTTCAAAGTGCTGGAAGTTTCTGGAAAGATGTAAAACTGGTGATTTTGACTCATCAAATAACTGACATTCCTGTTGCAGGAAAAGGGAGGCAGTACTTTGTGGGAGAGCCCTGCTGGTGATGGGGAAGCAGAGCTCCTGCAGGAATATCCTGGGCCCTGTGTGGAATAGCCTCGGGCTGTTATGGCAACAGCACGTTTCTCCATGCCTGGATATTCTCAAGGAGAAACGTACCTGTATGCTACCAAGTGAGGGAATCTCTTTTGGGGGAACTGCAGAGTAGATTTACACCCACAACCAGGATATAAAAAGAGAAACCTGTATTTCTTCTGTTATATTAATACTGATGATAGATTCTACATTTTCCTGTTAAACGTATTTTCACATAAAAGCTGGCACAAAGACAGGAGATGAAATCCAGCTATCCAGACTTTCCTTTCTTAGCTCAGTGCTCGGAGACCTGAATGATTTCTGCTTTACCAAGCTCCACTGAATGCCCCGGTTACACACCAACTTCTAGAACAGAGAAGTGCTGAGCTTTACACGTGCAGGGAAAGGTGCTCTGGCAGACGCATTTCTGAATCCCTGCAAGCACACACACATACCTTGTGCATGATGATCTTCCTCTGGGCGGGCTCGGCCATGTCGATCATCTTCTGCACGACGTAGTTGGCGTACTGGTCCTTCATCATGGTGTATAAGGCACTGTGAGGGCCGTCGTTCTGGCAGCACACCTCGTCGATCAGCAGCGCTCGCTCCGCGCGCGACGCGTGAGTCACGCATTTTTCTACCACGTTGCTGAAAGATAAGGCAAGCCCGTGATGATGGGACTGGAGGGGTAGCATTCTTTCAGGTAACAACTACCAACTTAGCTGGAAGTTTATCAGTTCTTCAGGGTTCTTAACGCCAGTAAAAAGCGTATTGGAAATGCATCAATTCCTCATTTCCAAATCTCCAGTCCAATGACTGAGGAAGTTACAGGATTACATATCTATTATTTCACCCATGTGAAAAGGTTATTTTCTGACTATTTTGTAGGAGAGACTTTTCCACTGAACCTACATAGGTATACTGGACTTCAGGCTGCAGATGTGTTCCAGCACATCTATTTGGATTGTGGGCCATTTGAAGACACAACAGAGAAAGCCAGATATGAAGATTCTTGCATTTCGAATAAATGCACTTTTCAGGAGCATGCCTACATAAGAGATTCCATCAAATATTCTTTTGTAGAGCAAGTCTCTGACCTTGCAGTTTATTTCAGAAGCTGGAAAGGCCATCAAAGCTTGTAACATAGCAAAATGATCCCGGTCCTAAATTTATGCTTTAGAAATTCAGCAAGTTAGAGGGTTATGAAGAGTTCTATTCACACAAAGAAAAATAAAATTCAAATCAACTAGTTTGCTAGCAGCTTTTAAAACAAATGCCCCCATAATATCAGTGCATTTCTACTTCATTTTGATGACAAGGTTAGTCTCACTAAATCACCAAGAATAAATTTGGAGGTGTATTTTTCCTTCACAGCAGGCACACAATCCGTATTTCAGCAAAAAGCAAAAAAAGGAGGTTTAGGTTCTAATTTCAGAACAGTTCAGGCCTCCTACAGCAGTCTTTCAGACTTTCTAAGGCAGAAAATCCTTGTCAGGCTGAACTACCACTTTTTAAAGCTAGACTTGTTATACTTGCAGGCTGGATTGAGAGTCAGCAAGTCCCAGCTTATAGTCATCAGAACATCACCCAAATTCCAGGAGAGCTTTTCACCTGGCTCTGGGCATCTTCATGAGAAAACTTGGAACCTGTTCCCTGCACTTGCACAAAGTGCACAAAAGCCATCCCACAAATCCACAGAACCTCTTTTGTTTTGCTACAGAACATTTGCCTCTTCCCTTCCCCAAACCTACTATAAAAATATCTCTACCATTCACCTCTATAAAAATATGAAATTTCAGGAAGCAAGATAAACAATTGAAAAGAAATCATCACATCCCTTTTGTAACACAAGAAATAAATCCAGTATTACTACTTTACAAGGTTAATGAATCTTTAACACATGAAAGTTGTGCAATACCTGGCAAATTTGTGCTGACTCAGAGCTAGAACTTTTCCTCTTATTTCTGAAACGATTTTGCTTTTGTCTTCAGGACGACCATGCTCCAGTACGTGTTGAATAACATAATTTCCATACTGATCCTGAAAATAAGATGACTTCAATTTTCTTCTGTGTTCATTGTGAGTAATAAATACTTACAGCTTTTGTACATGAGCATAAAGTATGAAATTACTATTTGCATGGATATAAGGAAAATATAATAATGTAAACATTACAGAAGCAAAATGATGCAAGAAATATTTCATCAAGAATTACTTAATGGACCACAAAGTTTACATGAAAAATGTAAATAATCTGTAAACCCAGTGTTTTAGAGTATCTTTTATCCTCTTAAAGAAAGAAGTCCTCAAATTTAAGATCATACTTTTTTAACAGCTGCAATATTCCCCTGAATACCAAGCTACAGTCAAAAGTTTAAAAAAAAATGCTTTTTATATCTTCTTTGCCTCCCAACTTCCAAATTCATTTTCATTAAAACTATGGAAGGAAAGAAAAACAAAAAATCAACGTCCACAAAAACTCAAAAGAGGCAAATGCATTTAAACTAGGATACAGGAGTAAGTGATGATAACAAAAAACTCTGAAGTGCATTAGAAATGAGTGTAGATGCACCAACCTGCACTAGCTGTTCTGTGTGTTGATGCAGCTCTTCTAAGATTGGCAAAGTCTGCTCAGCAGTGCAGTGCTCCAGAATACGCTGAATTACTCTACAACCATATGGATGAGTTGAAAGTACAAATACCTTGAAAACAGGATTGCAAACTGAAGTTAAACCAACTGAAGCTCACATCTATTGCAATACTGCTGCATTCAAAATGGAACTGAACATACCAACTACTATTAAAAAAAGTTTTGCCTGCTTAGACCAGAATTCCATTTCCAGCAAAAGTCAGGAAAAGACGAAAAAGCAGGTTTTTGTGTGTCAAGGACTCCAGAAAGCATACAACTAAGAACCCAAGTGTTCATTACTATGTTTCTAGCCTACCTAGCTGCAAAGGAAAGCCTGGAAGTATGACCCTTAGTTAAGTGCTGTTCAACTTTCAAGCTTTCCTTTTTACTTTCTTTTCAAATTTTAAGATATTGACACTTATAAAAAGGAATTCAATAATGGTGCCTGATTTTCACCAATTTCATGTTCCAACATACACAACAGGCTCCCAGTTACAGATACAAAGTTTGCAAATAACCACTCAAAACATACAGCTAAATCTTGCTTATTCCTTCTGCTTGCTTCTCCCAAAGCTACATTTGTGGTTTGGGCATTAATTAAAAAAATTTCAGTGTTTGTCAGGACTGAATCTTTTATGATTAGGCATCAACTCAAATGATGCAGGCAGGAGAAAATGGTAAGTAGTATCACATAAGTGTGTCATTTTTCATTTGCCATTTCATATTAGCTACTATTTTCTAGACATAATTACTTGGTGCTTAGGATGGATGTTCAGTAAATAAACAAACTCACACTTTAGTCAAGGGCCTCTATTTACAGTTTAAAAAATGCATCTCATGTACCTCGTACACACTTTTTGGTGCAGAAAGACGGATCCCCAGAAACCTTGGTATGCAATTTAGTACTATGGACAATAATAATTCAGGTATTGCTGTTGTGTAAAATGAGAAAGATATTGTAGATTTTATTAGGAAATACACTTGGCCACCCATTAAAGTAAAATTTAGTTATATAGCCAAGTTAGTAAGATTTTTACAATTCTTCTCAAGACTATAAAAGTACACGCTTGTCTCAGAGGATTAAAATGTTATTTAGCTGCAGCACATTCACTAGCCTGCAGCACAATATCAATCTTACAGTAATAATGTTTTTTGGAAACAAAACAAAAGCCCCAGTCTGAAGTAAACAAATACAACGCCCCCCTCACTCCACACTAGTCCATATGTAGGGAACAGATCAGTGAATTTCATCACTGCAGGTTGTTAAGGATTGACATTCATTGGAACCACTGAAAGACACACATGCAACACAAGCAATGGGAGAGCAAAATGAAATTTTTAATGAAAAATATATCCTGGAGAGCACATATGTTATTATTATATAAATGGCCCTGCCAAGAGTTGTGAAGGAAATGTGAAATGGTGTTATCACAAAACACAGACACAAAGCTCAGGCATGTGAAGTCCCTTGTATGTATTTATATTACATAAATATTTATTGTTATTATTTATAATACATCCAAACATGTCTTTCTAGAGGCTCCTCTCCAACAAATTCATCTTTTTACAGCATGTTAACTGTCTGTCCAACAGCTTTTCCATGTCATCATCCCCTTTTTCATTCTACTTAAAATAAGCCGAGTGCAAAGTGATAAATGCTATCGTGTACATGCAAATGATGGACAAAGACCTGCAAATCTTTTTCTGTGAAATCTAAGCAACCTGTGAAGAGGAAATGAACCATTGACACTACCTGTCCTTTGAATGCATCAATGATGAACTGGAGTGACTGGGGCTGAACACACTCAATGCATTTTTGTACAACGTGGTTTCCATTTTGATCCTTCACGCATTTCAGAACATGGCCATCCAGCTCTTTCACCATGTCATTCTGGAAAAACAAAGATTATCCTTGTCTTTATGATGGTATTCCCCCACCCCACCTTAAATGGGGAAAAATTTCATTTCATCCTAACTCCCACCTTCATATTCACTGATGTTAACTGTATACCTCAGTACTTTCATTTAAATAACTATTTTAGCCCCTAGCACAGTTCATGATGAAGAGATTAATCAACAATTTAATCAAGTACAAAGTGAGATACAATAAAACTAAATAAATGAAATTAAAAAAGCATTGCTCTAACTTACAATTACCTGCTGGTCAGGTGAGATTGACTCGAGTGCTTTCTGGATAACACGACAGCCATACATCTGGAGGGCCAATGGCAGAACATGACCACGGATGCGGGTTGCTAGGGCTAACTTTTGATCCAGGCTTCCAAACTAAAAGAAAATAAAGATGCTGTTACCAAACGAAGACATATTACAGCATGCTGGAATTTACATGCCAGAGTAAGTATTTTCAAGATATACATGAATGTAATATTTGAATCATTTTTCACTTTGTTATTTCAGTGAAGATATTTACCAGAAGCTTTTCTTTTCTAAATGCAACATTTTGTAATATTCCACATCCAGTTCATACACCTGCTATCAAATGCATGACCTTGAAAGACAACAGAAGAAATCAATATAGTTTATATTTGTCTGTCTGTAGGAATATTTAAGCGCAAAACCCCGCTTTTTCAAATAAATTACACGGGCAAATTGATCACAGGTCAGTATTATGTAAAAATCCAAATGAGATTTTCCATCTCAAAACTTGTACAGTGTATCTCACATCTTGTAGGAGAGGACACAGAAGTGACCACCCGGTCAATCAGCCGGTGGCACAGCAATATTCCTGCAGCACTGCTGAGAACTGTCAAGCTCCACACCTGCAGTCAGCTCTGAAGAAAGCCTGACCAACAACTTCAACTGCCTACCTATGCAGTAAACTGAGGGGCCCTATTATATGGAAGGCCATGTGCACTTTTTTCTTGAGAACTGTTCTGCAGAATTAAGATGAAAACACTCAACTAACAATGATTACTGTGTATTCATCCAACTTAACATTATGGAAAAAATAGCAAATGATGACCCTCAAGCAAAATCAAGGTCTTGTATATTATATGTCACTGACACTTTACAGAAGATATTTTGACTGGTTAATAAAAAAGAAGTAAAAATCATGAACACATTGTTTTATAGATTACTAAAAAATTACATTCTTGTTTACAGCAAGTATCTTATTTCTTACTGGACATTTTTCAGCATCACCTTCTCTTCACCACTCTTTGGTATGGCCTTGATTTAAAGTACACAATACTATATACCTCACCTACATATAACTTTTCCCAGGACATTTTTTCTTCTCTCTGCAAGCCAAATCCTGTAATTCTTTTGTAAAACTTTTTTTTTAACCACATAGTTTTTAAGAGAAAACAAATCCATTTTACATATAGTTGTAGTAACACTGGATGTATCTTATGACAGATACCCCTTACTCAAAATTCTTCTGCCTCAATACATTTTATGGGAGTTTGCTCATACACAGCACTGGATGAAGTTCACACAGCTATTTGAGCACAAGGACGTTTTCCAGACCCATTCTGTACCATGATGCAGTAACCAAAAAAAACCATCTTTCAAATATTTATGTTCCCTTTCATCTGCTGAAAGTCTCTCTAAGTTCTGCTAAGAGGTTTGTGAAGCCTCAACGTGCAGCCTGTGCATTCACTAGTGTTCACCAACACATGCACCACCAGTGTAAGAAGAAACTGTCTCCATTATGGCAAAAAATACTGGATATAGAACAGAAAACACCTATGCAGAGTTACACACGGGTTCTGTGGAAGTCATGCAGAACTCTGCTAGGGCATTAAGGAAAAGACCAGTTAAATTTAATCAGATTTACAGCACTTCATTTGCATGTCCATCCATACACTCAGTGCTATGCTTACCTCGAAGAACTTCTGTATGACATAGTTTCCAAACACATCAGTCATCAATTGATAGGCTGCTTGCAGGATCTCATTAAATACCATCTGGCGCTCAGCTGGAGTAGCTCGCTCCAGCTTTTGCTGTATAAATCTAAGTGCAAAAAAAGGTACATTATGCTTTGCATCAACAACAGGAAAACCTCTCAAACACTTTTTCAATGGGACACCTCAACACTCTAAGGAAGGCAGTCAACGTTCATAAAATTTATTAAAATGAAAGTAGTGCCTCTGCATATAAAAGGATACATTTTAGTACAATTAAGACTTGAAAACTTTCATTTGAAAAGCATTAAAGATGAAAAGAATAACAGTACTGAGTACCTGATGATGTACTGACAAAAAATAGTTTTACATTCCAGGTGCCACATATTTTGTTTTCTTAATCAACGCCTTTTTGATACCTTAATACTAGAGTTTACAGGTCTAGTTATGAGGCTACTTCTACAACTGAGAAACTTCTACAGGCAGCTAAATTAATACCACTTTCACAATGAAAATTTCTTAGAGAAGGTCAGCCTAAGAGTGCGTGCTCCAATTAAGATGCTTTGAATTAAGATGATAAAAGTTTGATGTTAATAAAACAGTACCAAAGCAGTAAAATATTATTAACTATTATTGTAATAATTACCTAGAACCATGCTGGTCTTGGGAAAACTCAACAATGTGTCCAACAAGGTCCCTTAGCTGGAGGTTAGGGAAGCGGTTGTTTCTGAAATCTTCCAGCAGGCGGCTGCGTCCGGAAGGCATAATGTCAGACCTGCTGTAGCGGAGGCGCGAGGGAGGGAAGAGCTGGCTGCTGGAGCTAAAGAGACTGGAGGTGCTCGCCGCACTGCGGTACTTGGCTTCCGCCCCGGGGGCTGCAGAAATATAGCGACCACTACCATTGGTCAGTCCTCCTACAAGGAAGCAGCTCTGTCAGTAACAGCCGTGAGGAAGGTAAGCAACAGCAAAACAGCAAGTGAACTACAACTACAGATACACCCTGGAGCCAAAGAAAACAACAGCGTTGCTTTGTTATTTATATTTACCTCATTATGGTTGGAGGAGTCAGATAGCTTTATCTTGCAATAAATAAAACCATTCTCCTCCTCATTTTTATTTTATGTGAAGGGCACCAGGAAAAGAAATGTCATTAGAAGAATATATCAAGGTAAGTAAAGTGAGCAACCACTCAGCCTTACAGAGACTTTAGAACTGGGTGGGCCTTAAGCTTAGTGGGCAGATTTCCACTTCACGAGTCATACTGGCTTATACCCTTGTTAGCAGTCTTGAAGTTAGCCAATTGTGTCAAAATAGACCATGAAATCTGAACTACCCTTCAGTCCCTGCTGAGATACCTTTCCAGCTTACAGCGTGTTAAGGGCATTTTTTGGGAGGCACACATGGTGCCTCTTGTCTAGCTGTACCTGTCCTGCAGGTTATTTGATGACTTCAGCATCCCAAGCTTTTAATCTCGTCCCTCTTCTCAGCACTAAATATGTCAAATTTCAAACCAGGTAACTAAGAGTGTTCTACTTAATCATCAAACAACCACAGATATACCAAACTGAAGCTTCTTTTAGAAACGTGAAGTCCTTTCCTTGCTGCACACTCATCATTCTCACTTCATCCTTCCTTACTTCCTAAGAACTGAATTGCCTTCCTGTGCCTAGGTCCTACTTCTGTTTGCTAGTGATTCCACCTTCAGCTCTTGTCATTCTACAGTCCTGTGCATTTCTCCTCACACCCTGCTCTCTGATCAGTTTGTGTCACTCTGAACTCCTCCAGCAGGCCTCTCCTCTCCACTTTACAACAGACAGCAATTATCATAAAAAGCATCCAAAGCATCTTTCTCAACTGCTATATGACTTTTAGAGGCATACTCTTACTATATTAGAAGCAGAAATACTCAAAGACAATTCCCACATAAAAACCTCAATTCTACTACTAAAACCAAACTAAGGAAAAAAAAAAACCAAACCAAACACTCTCCAAAAGTATTGAAAAATCCAAACACTCCCTTAAAGTACTGACTATAAATAGGAAAAAGAAAGCATATTGTCTCCCTGTCTAGGAAGTGACACTGTAATTAAAGCCCTTAAGTCAACAGACTAAATATCTAGGTTTGAATTTAAAACAAATTGCAGTATGTGCTGTTTGAATGGTGCTCTATTACAAACTTAACTTAAAAAAAAGGGAAAAAAAAAAGAAAAAAACCCCAAAACACCAAACACAAAACAAAAAAAACCCCAGACTGTGCCCCAGCCAAGCCTTCTTTTGGTTCCAAATATTTATAAGGCCAGGCAACAACAGTGTAACAGTGGACTGGCAATGTATTAATGGTCAAGTTTTCTTTCTCAAAAAGTCAAATTCTAGTACCAGAATCTGAGATGACAGTGCTCTGCAAGACACATAAGCATCACATTTATCGCACTGTATAGTATTATGCCCTAAAATAGAAATAATTAGTATTTATTTTATAATTAAGTCTTCAAAATTGTGTGATAAACATCAATAAATACTTTATGCCCCACAACACCTTTTAAAAACCACTAGGTTTTCTTTTAAATGAAAGCCTCTTAATTTTCTACAGCCAGGAAAATAAAATTTTTATAACTATCATTTTTAGTTTCCTTTGACAAATACTATGGTACTAACAAACAAAAGGAAAAAAAGACTCCAGCATTCTGCAGGTGAAGCAGAGTGATGCTCTGCCATAATTTCTCCTCCAGGAATGGACTTCTAAAGAACAGAAAAAGCAGCTGAAATGCTGGTATTTCTCATCTGGACTATGTGCAATCCTGGCTTCCCTGTATGTGCTGTGCAGTAACACTATTTAGTATCACGAGAGGGCACCAGAGCCCATCTGAAAGGAAATTATAGGCTACTTTCCTGCTGCAGCATCTCCATTACTCCACTGATCACATGCTCAATTCTGTGCCAGAAACTATCGGGCAGTTTTGATCATATGCTCACAGTCAACATACAGAGTCATAGAATTGCACATGTGAATCAGGAATTGTTTCAGCTTGGTTTAACTGTGCCTTCATCTCTATTAATTAAATGCAACAATTTATCCAGCAACTAAAATGGAAATTCAGAAACTTGGCAGCTTTTAACAAATATGCTATATATGCGTAATATGCATTTCCTGCTCAGAATTATTAAGCCTTTTTTTTCAGTCTAATTTGGGAATCATCACTTTTTAAGACTTGTAAGACAACTACACTGCAACTGGGAGGCTCCTGTCTAGCCTGTGAGACTACTTCAGACAATCATGTTAAGCAGGACAACACAAGAAGGCTGTATTAGGAAAGCACATCCACTGTGCCTAGAACCACCTTTGGTACTCAGAAAGCAGAACCTTGTAAAACACTGCACACTCTTATAAAAAAAGAGTAATTTAATTAGTAATTAGCTTTTATTTTCACATAACCTTTAATTACAGCTATATTATGGCAACTCAGCAAATTTGAAAAATAGTAAAACTCCCAAAATAAAGGCATATTGTCTTAGGTACTTATTACATGCAGACATCACTGTCATGTATAATGGCCTATTTTCTTCACCAAACTAGGAAAGTAACAGCCTACGTCTTATAAGTTATTTGGGGAACATACCCTACTGAATAAAGCACTGAAAAATTAAAATACCTATTAGACATCAGTATAGCCACACGATTCCAAACTCTGGGGGAATGAAGTGAGCAGTTCATTCTTCAGACAATCAACTAGCTATCACTTCTGATCACATAAAACAAAGATCTCCAAAGCACTGAGTAATATTGTTTTACAGTTTAATTGAACCTAAACCCCCATGGCTAATCCACAGGGAAGAAAAGGCAGAGAGATATAAAAGGGGATCTAGATCATCTAAAACAGAACCTAAGTTGCAAGGACACAAAGCATGTTAAATTATTGACTCCTTAACATATTTAATGTTAAGGAGAACATGAAAAAACATTAAAAACTAGATCGAGGCACATTTATTTTGACAGCATTAGTCTGTTAGTATTTATCAAAGTATTTTTTCAATTATTTCTAATAAAGACAGAAAAAACATCTACTGCAGAGTAGCTTATTTACATGTGTCAGCAGTATTTTCTAGTAACACACATACATGTCTATAAATGCTTTAAACTTAATTTCTGTGAAGTATTTGTTCATCTGTAAAAAAGTAGCTTCATCTCATCCTAAGCTAAAAGTTTCATCTTCAGTATGGAAAACAGAATTACACATATCTATGTATATTTTAGGAATCAATGCAGGTGTTTATTATAACTGGTTTGCTGCATTCCTACAGAGGAGGGACACAGCTGAGGCAATGCAAAGCCCCCCACTGCCTTGCCAAGGGGCCTTTAACTCTTACCCACAGCGACCATCTCTGAAGGTGAAACATCAATCCCAACTAACAAGCTTGTCTCGCAACACACAGGAACTAATTACCTCCAAAAGCCCAGATTTTAGAAATCCTACTCTGCACCAAAACTCTACTCTTAAAATGCTGCAATGTACCATGAAACAGGGTAAGGACTATCAATCTAGAAGGATTTTTTGTGACAACGGAAAAACACTTCCTCTTGCAGTTCCTTGTACTTGGGAGTGAAAGGGTAGTTCAAATTCATGACCTTACTGCTCCAACTGATTACAGTAAAGAAGCAGTTACAGACAACTGACAAATCCCTTCAAATACAGGAAAACTGACGCTAGCACAAAGTCAGTAGCACATTCCTATTTTAGGATGTTGGATAAAAGTTGGTGAGAAGAGATAAAAACAGTAAAATATCACAAATTTCTTGTAAAAGGGAAATTGTACTTTTAAGCTACAAATTGCAGCAGTGTCTGACAAAGGGGTTATAAAATCATGCACCCTTTCCCAGTGTTGTGCTCTAGATTCTGGTGCCTGAAACAGGAGCAACCAAGTTTGATGCCCATTTTAAAACAAGAGTTAAACTTAGCTGAACCTCTTGATACAAGCAGGCAGGACAACTTTGGAAGGTGGAGGGAGAGCTGCATTTGACAAGGCATTATCAGAATACCAATGGAAACTGCATGCAGACATGAACTTACAATGTTGTTCTACTCTGAAAAGTGACTACATGATAACCATTCCCTTCTTAAAATACACTCCCTGATTGACTTCAGGTATAGCTTCTCACTTAGTGAAAAAGCTTTGATTTTTTTGTTTTTATTTTTTGTATGTGCGAACAAAATATGCTTCAAGAGTGGTTGATGAACACACCAGAATAAATATAACAAGACAGACAATTAAGTGCAGAAATAGTCTTAAATGCTGAGATGGTGCACTCTGAAGGCAACTGTGCAAAAATATAGCATAGAGCAGAAAGGCTAAAAAAGTTACTGCATTTTTTGTGAAAGCAAATATCCAAAAGACCTCCATTTCCAAATTTCAGGCTGATTTTGTAATATAGCACAAAGTTTATCAGTAATCAAGGTCCACTTCACTTGGAGGATGAAGAGGACACATGGAAGCCAACAAGGTTGTGTCAATTTTCAGAGTACAACTGTATATTCTGGCAGTTACACATGATTTTAACAAGCTATTGGGCTTAGTTCACACTGCCAAACAGTTCAAAATGGGTCCAAGTCAGAATTTAACAATTTCTGTTGATAGAGGCAATCCTCTATACTGATCACAGCCTATTTTCTCAGAACTGAAAAAAAAGTCTTAACATTTTTCAAAGGTGAAACAAACAGAACTTTGAATGTTTTAAATTTTAGATAATGCCTTCCAAAATTTGGTTTAAGTATAGTTTTCAGCAAAATGAAAACTATGGTGAGAGTACTTTGAAAAGAAAGAAAGAAAAAGATTTCCATGATAACCCCATTGTCAGATGTTCAGAACTTTCTCAAAAGCCTCCATTTGGGCTGAAACTTTCCATGCTTGGTCTCAGCCCAAAGGTGCACTTTGTAGACCTGAAAAAGGAAAAAAGGTAAGTAAAAAAAAATAAAACGTGCTGAAACATCCCCTTGCCCAGTTTTATTTCGGGTATTCAGCACTCAACCTTGAAGGGGATACTGTACTGCAAATGTAATATATTTTAATTACATAACCTTGTTATACAAATCACTCACACATTTCTCACTTAAGGTGTATTCTGGTAGGCATTTAAAAATTTGTCTTCCTGTTTTATTTGCACAAGTATAGGGGATTATGCTGCCTATTGCAAGCACAGAACTGTGCAGTTACTGGAGCAACTGGCAACTCAATCCTGAATTACAACCAGTTTCACTGTATGATTTTAGCATCCAAATTAAATGACTGCAAATATTTGCAGCAGAAAAGAAAAACTGTATTAGGTAACCTCACGTTAGAGGCATTATCTTCTAAATATACTCTGGTGGGGTTTCTTTAGATATTTTATTTTATTTTAAGAAAGGTTGAGCTCCCGTGTCATCTTACTAGCCAAAAAAAATTTGAGAAATTATTTTCAGCATTCCTTAAAAAATACATCCGATAACAGAGAGCCACCACTAAACAATGCCTTTGCTACTTCTTTGACAAATGCTATTTTTTTTTTTTGTCTCATTCCATCAGCCTGGTGATAAACTACTGTCTTCCTGGCAAAGTATCTGGGCCATGAGGTTGACTGATTCAAAAATCACCTTTCAATACATTTTACACTGAGAGAGAGCACTGCTCATTTTTCTACTTTATCATGGCAAGGGGCATTAATGAAAGTCACTTCACTGTTAAACACATCATCTCAAATGTCCTTAAAGTGGTAACACAGTGGAGAAGAAACAAAAATAATGCATCTTTGCTTGTCATACTGTGGAAACATAACAGAAAAAGGACCAATAATTCTTACTGGGCTCTCTACTGGGCTGATGCAAGGGAAGAAAAATCGTTTGTTGGCCCGATACTGCCAAAAGCTGAGTGCCCTTCACTGTCAAATCAATGAGCATCTGAAAGTGCTCTTCACCTTTCAGGAATGGCCCCTCTTCATTGCAAAACTGTTTAACAGCAAAGGTAATGTGACATCTCTTATGCAACATAAATTTTACACATAGAAATACATACACACATACAAACAAAAAGTGTTTTTTTGGTTTTTTGTTTTTGTTTTTTTACCTAAATGCAAACTGGATGAGGATCCATGTGATGAAAGTGATGGCGGTGGCGTAAGTGAATGTCCTGGCGTTTGGCTTGGCAGAGGCATGCCTATTGGACTTGGAGAGGAGGAAAATCCCAGACTATTGTAAAATGGCTGCCCTATGGGTGCTAGGCTGCTACTAGATCTTTTGTACAAGTCAGAGCTAGTAGATAGAGAATCTCTCCTTGTGGCACTACTACTTGCAGAACTGCCAACTGAAGAAGAAATAAAAAGACCCTAATTACACAGTGTCAACTGAATAAAACCTATCCCCAACTACAGCTGGGCAACAACAGATGCGATCACAATAATTACAGCAATCGTTATGACAAAGACAATTACTGTGATAACCACACATGCTTTTAAGTAAATCTAAGTGGGTATAAACATACCACGGGCAAGTAATTTCACCAACGTCCATGTCGTTCAACATTTCACACTAGACTTCTCACAGTAATATTGCAGTACTGTTTTAAATGCCTGACTTCAGGCTTTGGGACAAATATGGAATTTATAAGATTAGATTACACTGTCACTTTATAGGATAAATGATTCTAAAAATATTGCTGCTAAATTATTTGATGATTTTTTTTCCACCATAAATTATTAGTCAGACAGTGACGCTCATTTCAGGAAAAAGTCTAGAGGAAATTAGTTGTTGCTTAAGGGTTCACAAAATAATATATATTGCTGTTCAGCTGTTTCTGAACTTCATTTGTGAACCCCTCACCTGTAGGAAAACAATTACTACTTTAAATTCCCTATGAGAATTACGGCTCTCAAAGAAGTGTTTTGAAAAGATATTATAAAGAGGGAATAGGCCAAGAAAGAAGATGAGAAGCACAGCAGAGAGAGGAGAATTAGGTGAGAAATTAAAAACGTGATTTTACTGCTATCAGTGTTTCTGAAAGTCAGATTAGACTAGAGGCTTTGGATAACAGTGTATTAGTGTTAGGACTGGTTATCCCACACAGCATCATTTAGCAGGCGATGAGCAGTCTAGGACAAATTAGGAGAACAATAAAAAAGTTTTTAGAAATGTTAAATTCTAGCATCTGCTGCATACCAGTGAAGTATTAAACTAGAGTGCCTGTTTTAAACACTGAACATTATTATACTCATGAACCAAACCAAGATTATGGATATTCTAATAAAAAATATCTTTCTTAAGCTGAATTTGGAAAATCGATTACTACTATTGACTACTTCAACTGAAAAAGGAAAGGTCAGAATTTTTATTTCCATAACCTTTATCCTTGTCAAGTATCTTCCTATTAAAGCTGGCAGCATGGCACAATATAAAGGTTGCCTGAAACTTCCCATTTTAAGACACTAATTTGTTTTCTTATAACAGTAACAACTTGGCTAATTTTTTCATGGCAGGAACTTGCTTGGACAAAATTTTTAATATAACTTCTGTTTAAACACTGCCATTTCAGAAATACTGGCAAAGAAAGGTGCTTTATCCTTACCAAAATCATCTAGCTACCTCTTTGAGAAGTTGATGCTTTCATGTACTCAGACCAAATACGCCAGCAACAGGAGACCTTTATTTTCACACACTTTGACTGAACTAAGAATCTTTGCAAATTCACAGTTCATCCAAGTTCAGCATAGATCTGCTACAGACTCATATCTGAAAACTTCAACTCCTGACCATACACAGCACATCTGAGATGGGTGATTAAGGTTGTGTCTGCAAATGACCTTGAGTGTGCTACGTCAAAAACAGACTCTGAAACTGCTGTCCAAGACTCCATTTTGTGTTGGAAAGGCCCATGAGGTAATGTGGAAAGGAAGTTTTTTATTTCAAGTGCAGGGGAGACAAAAGCCAAACACAAGAAGTAGACTAGGAAGGGGGGAAAGAGAAAAAAGGAAACCAGGAGGAAGAGAGAAAGGTAAGACAAAGGAACCAACAAAGAGACTGCAAGAAAAACTGGCAAGCACTTTCAGTGGGACTGAGGATGAGAAGAAAGGAGATCTGAAGAAAAGTTAGGCTGTAGAAGGTGTATGTGACTGTGGGGCAAAAAGACTGGAATAGTAAGCTGATGATGGGAACATCACACAGTACAAGTAGAAACAGAAACATACTTAGGAGGGGGAGGGAAGCAGGAAATAAGTGTTGCCTGGAAACTGGGAAGGAAGACATACTAGAGGAGAGACCAGAAGGAAAAGATACTGGACCAACTAGGCAAGGAGATTGAGAATAAGAAACCAGAAGAGCAAATTAAGGCAACAGCTTAAAGAAATCTCAAGCTTTGAGACCAGCTCTACAGGCTCTGGCTCAGTGAACCACACAAATGTTAATACAATACTACAGGATGGATTGTTATTTTTCCATCTTTCAGGATTTTCTTACTCAGCTAAATTACTGCAGCTTAACAAGTTACCATGAACCAGCTGAGCTGCATTTTTACACACACAAGCAAAGCTCACAAGGCCCAGAAGATCATTTGCATTAGCCTACTCCTCTTCCCCCCCCCAAGCTAATCCAATTCCTTTACAGCTGTTACAAGCCAGAAGGCGGCATCTGGAAAGCTGCCAGAGTTGATCTAATTCTTGGCTACCTGTTAAGCTGCAGTAACTTATTATCATGTACCTAAACCTTTAAAATGGAATATGAATAACTTTATTATAAAAGAACAGAGACTGTAAGTACATACAGTCATTTACATGGTATGTTTGCTGCTTTCAGTTGTTACTTTGTTCAGTCATTCAAGCTAGAACATGCTCACCTTTGCATTTTTTCAGCTATTTTTGCCCCCTGCAAAAACTGAAAACATAAGGGCAAAATGTGTTCTGCCATCTATCAATCTTCATGGCTATATTTTGACTAAAATTCAACCTTTTCAACACACTGATGGGAGTAACAAGCTGAAACCTTGGCACATAAAAAATTAAAACTTGTTTTCAATTTGCCTAAATATGCATGAATATCACTTGTTTAAGTGCTCATCTGTGTAATTCAATTCATATATACATAGAGGTCAGAACTCTAAAAAAAAAACTAAATAACCAGGAAGCATATTTTAAGTGGCTATTAGGGCCAGTACAGTTTATACTAGGCAGAAGGGCACCTTCAATATACTTTTATACTAATAATACTATTAAAAATATTTCAGGTTTAGATAGCACCTTTCATCAGCACTTTTCAAAAACTGCAAAAGCATAGGGTTCCTGCTTCCCTGTGCAAACAACCATGCTAATTAAATCACCCTGGATACTGCTGCAAGATTTCAGCATGTGCTCTCTGTGCTGAGGGGCTTCAGACAAAGCTCTGGGACTGACCTTTGCTACAAGAAAAAGGCATAATCTCCTGTGCAGAAAAAGCTATGCTGATTTTCTTAAGTAGATACACAACTAAAATTTGTGTTCTATGGAGGTTCTTCAGATAACATAGGATAAAAACTTTTATGACTTAAAACTATTCTATCTAGAGCCCTTAAATAGTTGCACTGCATTAAATAGATATATTTATTATCATTATCTGCCATTGTAATGAAACAGTACCTAGAGTGAAACACAGCTGCTAAGGATTCACTGAAACCCTACAAATAGCTCAGGACAAGTTATATTACATAATATACTCTGGGATAGCATAATTTTGTAAATAAAATTTACTTGCTGTGGCATTAAGGAAAATTAAGAAAACCTACACTCCTGAGTAGCCTCAATTTTTTTTTTTTTTTTATTGGACATGGGATGTTTTGAGTCTCCTCTTTAAAATCAAATACTGGACAGGATCAGTGTAAAAACTTGATTTTAGACTTCCTAGCTTTAGTTTTGTTAAAGTAAATAATTTTTCTGATTTTATGAAAAACAACACTGAGAAAAACTCCGTGTTGGTATACAGTATAACTAAGTCACACTTAGTTACCAAATAACAACTACCATGTCTTAACACTCAAGGGTGTGCTTTTCCTTCTGTTTTTTCTCCCCCATATATTGAGCCATTTTGTAATAGTTTTTTTAGAATTACTTTCTTTAGTGCTAATTTTCCTTAATTTTAAAAAGAATACTGTTAGAGTACATACAATTACCTCAATTTCTACCCATCTCCAAGATATGCAAGATTAAACATGCTCCCTTGATTTCACTGAAATAATATTAGTAGTAAGAAGCAATTCGGTGCTGTAAACTTAGAGATTAATAGCAAAAGGAAGTATTCTTTAAAAAAATGTTTCTTTTGCCTTACTAAAACTGAATCTCAAATATAAGAAAACCTACCTTGCATCTTTAAGAACTGTGTGAATATGAAATTTCTGCTTTAGAGCAGAAATGTGACAGTTTTTTTTGTTTTTTTTTTAATACCAACAGGCTGGTAATATTTAGGAGTATCCATTGAAATAATTAAAGGCCCCAAATGTGCACAGAACTATTTAGGCTTACCTATATCTAAGATTAAACTTGCTAGAGTTAACAAGGACTATTCTTGGGTATTAAGTATTTTTGTTTTATAAATTCTTTAAAAATGTTATGGAAACAAGCACTTCAATATCAGATCAAATTTAGAAAGTCATATGCTGTTTAATTTGTTAAAAAAACTAGGAATTTTTCTGATATGATAATTAAATCAAAAGAATGCATATCTTCACTATCATCAGTTGTTACTTTAACCAGAGAATGAAGACTTCCTTGAAAACAAAAGCAGCTTACTGAAAAACAGTAATAAACTTCTGGGGCAGAGTACAGTGATCAGCAGGGAAAAGTATTTTGGAGATACCTGTGACTACAGGACATTGTTCAAAAATGCATCTTGTATACAGAACCCAAGTGAACTTTTTTTAATCCCCTATAAATTGTTTTAAACTTGAATAACCTATTTTTACATTCTTTTTAGAAATGTATGTACATATACGATGCCTGACACAGATACATTTTTTGCTTAGCACAAAAGTCTCACAGAATGTCCTCACTATATTAACAACCTACCTGATGAGCCAAATCCACCAAGTGCAGAGCCGATAGCTGCTCCTAAAGAGCTGCTACTTCCAAAGCCAAGAGATGTGCTTCCTGGTTGGCCAGGACCATGTGAAAAAAGGGAACTGCTCTGGGAGTTATTGGTCAAAGAGTTACTGCCATAAAATGAATTGGATTGTAGGCTACTATTTGTTTGCTGTTGCTGTTGCTGTGGCTGGGCACCAAGTGGCCGAAATAGACCGTTCGTGGCTCCCGCGAGATTGTTTGCTGTTCCTCCAGCTGAAGCAGCTGCAGCTGTAAAACACACGTTTTCAATCATAATTACTCTCTCAAACATTTCTGACTGAAAATGGATTATTCAGAACTAAATTCTATTTTCTTGAAGCCCTCTTAAAACAAGCAGAAATTCACATATTAAAGGACTAAGAGACTTAGTAGTATTACACATCTTAATTACTCAAGGAAAAAAGGTGAACACAGCACATGTTTCAGGCTAATCAAGGCTGCAGAACTGTTAATGTAACTGAGGGAATTTTCAGTGTAAACATGTAAGCCATTACTGTTTACTGAACTTTTTACATTCAAAGTTGCAGTAGCAGAGTTGCAGCTAAGAGTCATTCAAAGACAGCTTCAGCTACTGTCTGAAATGAGCTCTGCATAAAGAGGCTGATAGATTAACTTAAAATCTAATTTTCTGAACAGATTAAGTTAATTAATCCAGGGTTAATATTCTGGATTATAATTTAACAAATGCAATAAATGGTTCAGTAAAGCAATACTAGATCTTACAACTGGTAAAAAAGAAATAAGCTAGAGACCTTTGATATAACTAATTCTCCTCTTTTGCTTTCCATTCTATACATAGCTTTCTCCTTGCCACATTTTTCAGGAGAAAATAAGTTTGATGAGAAAAGCATAGCAAGGCTCCAGAGCAGTCCATCTTCTGCCAGGCCGAAGCAATGAAATGATGCTTCCTTGAGGACACCATTTAGGGGATTGATGAGAAGTGCATGTTATAATGCATGGGGAGAGGAAGGAGAAAATGTTCCTATCTGACAAGTAACATTTGCAGAAACATGCCTGTGTATGTATGGGAAGAGGACTGTAAATTCCCATTAAAAATGAAAAACCCCATCTGTGAGAAGGAACAGTCTCAGAGAACAGGAGACAGAATAAAGCAAGCATATAGAGTATATCCTTCACAGATAAGAAAACTTCACAGATGCATAGAAAACGATGTCAAATACTAATCAACATTATTGTTAAGATTCAGGAGAGAAGTGAAAGAAACCTCTGTGCAGGATTAAATAAATATTTACCTGCTTGTGCTGCTGCAGAACTGATTAGAACAGGAGTTGAGGCCACCAATCTGACTGGTGCGCCAAGGCCAGTTCTCGCTCCAGGGCCTACTACTAAGGCACCAGTCTGATCGTAATAGGCAGTGGGAGCCAGCACCTGGTAGCCTACACAACACAGAAGACAAGGATTAGTGGCACAGCCAGTCTCATACAGCCAGCATTTCCTCTCTCCTTGGAATATTCTAACCACGAACTACAAACTAGCATTTCTGCCACACTGTCTTTGAGCATCAACTGGACATCGGAGAAAAAGCAGTCAACAACGTAAAACACTGGGACAAAATCAGATTTAGAAATGCTTCAAGTAATTTTTTACAACTAAAATAACTGCTAAAATTAATTGTCTATAGTTGAACTTATTGTGAAGGTTAAAGTTTCTAACACCATAGTGTAAAGGCACAGGTACAAAACAACTGGCAGTATTAGGATCATTATCAAATCAATTTCTTTCAGCAGTTTAAAATACTCTGCATTTCTCTTGTACTCCTTTGTACAAGGAGAAGCTATTGAGACGTGCACAATTAAAGGGCTGAGCTAAATGCAAATCTGGCAATTCCACTTATTACCTAGCCACACTTAGAAGTCCATCTGCAAAAAACACATTAGGAAAGGAATGCTGTGTGTGCAGGAATACCTTGGACCAGTCAGCTTCACAGGAATAAAAAAGACTGTAATCCAAGCATAACACTTCATTCAGTTGACAGTTATGAACTGGAACTGATGAAGAAAAGGAGGAGGAGTTGAGAAAGGAGAAAAGCAGGCAGTAGGAAGGAATACAGGATACAATATAGGAATGAAGAAAAGCATGAGACAAAGAAAGCCAAGCAAAAAAACCCCTTCATTTAGAACAAGAGCAAGTAGATAAATTGGAATAAGAATTCCTAAAAAATGGAAGACAAACTACAATAATCTAAGAAAGGGTGCTGATATTTAAAATACAACAATTTCTCATTGTTAGATTGACTATTCTTATGAAGCAATAAAACAAAACCCAATCGAATTTCAATATTCCTCCCATGTTCAAATATATACTAACACTATTAAGAAAAAAGACAAGACTACAAGAGTCACATATCTATTTTTGCACATGTAAGAACAAAGATTTTGCATTCTATTTTAAGTCAGTTGTTCCCATCAGTTGCCTTGTATGTTCAGAAGTAGGTCTAGCAGAGTTTTCTCTGGAATACATATGGACTGAACATAACTGGACCTCTGATTTAAGGTAAGTACACAATCACCAGCCTTCCAAGTCACATTTTCTCCTCAACTTCTGAAACATCTCTGTAACCTCTTCTGCCTAGATACACTCCAAAAAAAGAGCTGGAAACATCATCTGCCTCCTGGCCTGGTAGTTACAGTGCTCTGCAAGGAAGCTGGATACACAGGTCCAAATTCTCCCACACTAAGCAAATATGAAGGTATGAAGGAGACTCAGGTAGCACTGAAAAGGACAGGGGCAACCAAAGTCCGGATCTTTAGGTTCAATTCACAATTCTGGAGGTGAATGCATTATACTGGTTATGAAAAATCATCATTGCTATCATTCTAAACCTGTTTGTTCTCACTGCTCACTACTTGTTTTGCATTCCAGGCACTTTGACCTTCTCTTTGCCACCAACAGCACAAGAAGACAGTTGTCCTCCATCATTTGTTTGAAAATTTGGCTATTTAAAACCAACCAAAACAGCTTCCTACACTTGAACTGGTTAGAAAATCTCTGCTAAAGGTGCTACTGCCTCTTCCACCTACAAATATGTGCACTGCTCTACCCTTCACCACTAAGAAAGGTGCTACGTTCCCAAGGTAGGGAAAGGTGACAGACTGCTGTCTGTTTCTGTAGTTCTGCAGATAACAAAATATTAGTGACACAGTAGGAAAACTTGTTATAATAACATGTGTCCCTGCACACACTAGCAATGTTTAATTACTAGTACCTACGTAATATTTCTGCTTTACTCATAGCAGGTTCAACTGATAACACCATGTTGGTTCTGCTGTTTGTTCCTGCTGCATCATATAAAACCACTTTTTCAGAACTCAGAATTGGCTAATGCTTACCAGTATTTACTCTGCCCACCTACCTTCCTCAATGCACAAACCCATGGACAACGCTGTAACTGTATTAGCATAACTGCATAAAATCCCCACTGATTTTATGTTTACACCCTGCTCATGTAAAACTGATATAAAGCTTTTTATATGACTTCAGGCCCACAATGTAAACAAGCCTATTTTCCAATGCAAAATACTTGGAGGGGAGCAGGGGAGATAACTTACACTTTACATAAATTAAATCTATGGAAATAATAATAATGCAGTTTAATACATTAATATTAGATTTCCTACAATAATTTACTTGTATGACTGCTAAATTAAAAAATGGAAGCAATCTGCCCTTGCTTTTTACATTACAAGATACCCAAGCTCTCGATACTTTCCTGACATAATATGAACCTGTGATCTCCCCACAGACAGTACATTTAAAATAAGCAATGATAAGCTAGAGGTCAATAGCATCCAGATACTGTCACAGAAGGTTCAAGTTATGCATGAGAACTGATGAGTTCATCTCTGTTTCCAATTTCTGAAATAAATCCTGAACCAAAATAGGCCTCAGCTTTCTTTGTACAGCTGAGGCCTATTTTTGTACAGCTTTGTTGTACTTAAATCTAGTACAACAAAGCAACATAGGGCTGACTATTTGTGAAACTGCTAAAACCTTGCTAAGTGCATCTGCAGCCTCAAAGGTATAAAATTTTTTGCTTTGATGTCAAAAACAAAATTTCAGAGAGACTATCTAAGATCAGTTTAAATAACTAAAGAACAGCTCTCACAGCAAAACTTGAATCTTCTCCTTTCCACTATTCCTCAAATTGTGCCTCAACCCAGAAAGGTGAGCAGAAACCTAGAAACTTCCCCCACCTTCTTTCTTATCAGAGATAAAGTGGTGACTTGGTAGATTCTCTCTAATTCCCTCTCTTCCTGTTTCAGTTTTTATTACCTCCCATCACATCATCATCTCTCCCTGTGGCTGTGCAATTTCCCCTCAAAATTAGCAATTATCAAAGCTCACTTCACCGCCTTCACATTCAAGTTCACTGTGGTGTTCCCATGCAGTCAAAAACCAAAAACATACTGTTTCCTCCTCAGTTCCTAATCACACTTTTTATTTTAGAGTTCAATTACTCTATCTACACTTACTGTCTCTGTATCAGCAGGGAACGTGAGAGTAAACAATCTAGTTTATCAATACGGTGTTTTGCTGAAATGATTTCTAAATGTCTCCAGAAACCACAGACTCTGAAAAACATTCTGATTCTTGGATATACCTTGAATATACCTACAGAACGAGAGGAAATGAAATCTGTTCTCCTGTCTTATGCAGCTTGTCCTTAGTACTGCACTTATCCATCCAGTAGTGCAACTTCCCTGAGTGATGACATCCAAATGTATGCCAGTTTGCAACTTCTCTCTACACAATTTCACAGATGGGACATTACTTACTGCCAACTCAATTATCTGCCCCCTTTAAAAATGCCATCCTCTCTCCTCCCCAACTCTTTCTCCAAAACCTGAACTCCTATAATCTTCTGCTTGTTTTGACGAAGACATGCTCAGCCTTATCTCTGCACATCCTCTCACAAATCAAATTCAGAACTTAATATCCAGCCAGTAACCCATTTACACTTTCTATAACCACTGTAACTTTGCCTATGCTGTGTATCTGCCCTAATAAAATTTGACTTCTACTTCATACTACCCACTGCAATGCCACACTTCAAATTCCTCTAGGTAATAAAACCAAATAATGCTACGCCAATGGATAGAAATTGTTGATTTTAATGCTTTATACATGGGCATTTTTTTCCAGACTACTTTACATGTCCACCTGCAAGCCGGATGCTCCAGGACAGCTTTACTGTGTGAGCTCCACAAAAATAAGTTGTATCTGACCTAGTCAGTGGAGCCTCTAGTGGGATGTGGCTGACCTGCTGTTATAGACATCTATTTTAGGGTAAGCTGAGCAGCTCTGCAGTCTCTTTACAGCAACTGCACAAGGGAAATCTCCACTGAGCACAATGACTCCTTAAGGCAGCTGAAGTCTCAAGTAGAGTCCTGACTGTGGATGATTAAGCCAAGTCCCGAAGTTGCCTGTGATGAGGACTGGTTTTATTCATAAGCAGAATGTTTACTGATTGTCCTATGAAATTGGGAACACTCTCTGACACCCTCTTGCATATACATTCAGGTAGAAACACCCTGGTTTTTAAGGATCTTTACTGAATGACTTGCTCAATTAGGATAGGAAGAATTAAAAATGGAATTGCGTAACGCCAATGCTAAATGCATTTCACATTTAGTGGTTTTAAAAAAAGAACTCAAAGTATTACCTTTTATCAGCCTTCCAGTACCCAGAGGGACCTACAGGAAGGCTAGAGACTTTTTACAAGAGCATGAAGTGACAGAACAAGAGGGAATGGCTTCCAACTGGAAGAGTGGAGCTTTGCATTGGATATTAAGAACAAATTCTTTACTGTGAGGGTGGGGAGGCACTGGAACACGTTGCCCAGAGAGGCTGTTGCCACCTCACCCCTGGAGGTGCTCAAGACCAGGGTGGATGGGGCTCTGAGAAACCTGGTCTAGTGGAAGGTTCCCTGTCCATGGCAGGGGGTTAGAATGAGATGATCTATAAGGCTCCTTCCAACCCAAACCATTCTCTGATTTTCTGAAAGGAGATGTAACAGTGACATTATGTGAAAAGTAACTTGGGTTTCAGGCACTTTCTCTCTGCATGTAGAATGAGATGGGTATCTTAAGTGACACAGGAGTATACCTTCCCAAACAGTTACCAAAGAAACACCTGACATATCAAATTTCAAAATAAAGCCATCAAATAGTTGGGGTAATATGAATTTCATCCAACACAAAGGTTGTGACAAGGAGAAAGCAGCTCAAATAATTTCAGGACTGCAGCATGGCCAAACTGAGCAATATACTCTCACTTGCTAGCTCAGAGTGAAGCCAAACTACAAATATTCTCTCTGTAAAAAGTATGTAAAAGCCTGAAACTCAGTTTGGACCTTCACTTTCTTGTAAAACATCTTAGTCCATTGAAATATGAATTCCACACTTCATAATCTTGTTTATTACATTACATGTGTTGCTCAGTGGTTGCTGTCTGGGATTCACATTTTGGTATCTAGAATCACATTTTGGTATCTAGATATTATTTAGTCATCTTGACTCAATTTTATAGTAAGATAATAGAAAAAGGCATCTCTGGAGCCAAACTCACTTTATCCTCAATCAGGAAACTAAAACAGAGGCAGACAAATCAAGAGTAAAAGTTCCTATTTCTCTTTGCTTGCTGTAAACAGAGCCCAAGCATCACTCTCAAAAACAGACACCAAAGCCAGTAACAAGATTCCCATGTATAAAGGCATGTATTTATTTCCTCATCTTCTATTCTTCTTACCCTAAAAAGAGGAATCACCAGCACTCTCCATGACTCACTATGAACCCATCTGATGATGACTGAAAAAATAAATGTCTTTTTTTATATTATGAGCTCTTTTCCCCGTAACAGTGTGGTTGGTAAGGCTTAAGTCAGTTGCACACAATTCCCATTATAGAACAGTCTGAAATATATTCACATGAATGAAGTTCTCCTCTGGCCATCCAGGCTTGCAGCATCAGACTGGATAAAGCAGGAACCGAATGGAAACTGAATAAAAAGGCTCCTGCCCTCACAGAAAACCTTTTGGGGCTTGTGGAAGAGGAAAAAAAAAGTCTTCAAGTACCTTCCTCAAAGGACAGGCTCTTGCACTACTGAGGTTATGTATTTGACCACTCAGTATTACTTTCAACTATCCACCTGGAGAGGGCGGGGGAGGAAGGGGTTATGGGTTTTAAGAGCTAGTCTTGAGTTAAGACAGCTACTACTCCACATCCAAAGTAAGAACTAGTAACTAACTATAAACAAATGTACATCACACCCCCTCTCAAAAAAAAAAAAAGTTATAGCTATGCCTTTGAGGCTTCTGTAAAGATGGTTATAACATCTCTCACATGCCTCATTGTTTGTAGGCCTTATTCACTGCTTTGGTGAGGTACAGAAGTACCACTCAGCAGATGCCAGGACAGCACTTTGCTGATTCCTCATTTTAGGAGAAAGATGCTAAAAGCTGAAGATAACTACTGCATGAGAAGAAATAGAAATTGCAGTTATAAAAGAAAACAGACAAGAAGAACACAATAGCCAATCTGCTCTGCAGCTAGAATCTAAAATGTGCTCATGGGAGGCCAAGTGCACAGTGCAGCCCCAGAGCATGCAGCAAACAATTCTGGCTCCAGGCTGTAGAGCACCTCACAGTAGTGTTGACCAAGGAGAGAACTTGTATAGGTCAAAGGAATGCATCAACATTATCTAACTTAACTATGTAAAAACCTTAACTTTCATACTGAAGAATGGCCAAGTACACTGAAATTGCTCTTGCTCAGGTAACTGTACCAAACACTTAGAAGTGATGTTGAACTTCAAGCTAACCACTCCCCAACACATGAACCATTCCTCATGAAGTCAGAAGCTATGCACACTGAAAGACTCTGAGGTTCCAGACTTTGGAGCGCTTCCAAGCATTTTGTGATCTTCAGATATGATCAAGAAGTAATTTTCTTTTTGATTTCTTCATTTTGCATTCTGGATTTTAGCTATTACGTCCCAAATACAAGTTATTCTAGCAAAACTTAACCCCTCCTGTTGCAGAGGAACCAGAGAATACATGACTTTTAAAGACAGCATGTAGTTGTTTCATTATATAAGAAATTATCTTGCAAAAATCTATGATATTCCTCGTGCATACATTTGTAACAGCAAATATAGAGAAAATGCTCCAAATAACAAATGCTAGAGGAGTTTCTTGTTCCCTAAAAATACTGGGCCGGTATTATAAACCAATTGAGTAACATAAAACTATAAAACTCAGTTCTAAGCAGCTTATCATAAATGTAACAGGACTTCATTTATAGGTTACCTAACAACACCAATATGGTTATTTTCCCAGAGTCTCTTAATCTACTGATAACATACATACCTGGCATGCCTGTAGCAAGACCCTGACCAAAAGCCAAAGCTGGATTTGCTGCTGCAGCTGCTGCAAGTGACTCTGCCTGCTGCCCTTGCTGCCCCTGGTTGGGAGTGAGTGGGCGCTGAGTTGCACCAGCTCGCAGGACCTGGAAAAGGCCAACACAACACCCCTTCCTTAAAAGGTAAGGAAGCAAACCTACTATGTGCTAACAAAGGTCTAGAACAGTTGCTTTGAGCATTTGATGCCTCTCAGTCCTGATGTGCACTCTGGGAATACTGCATCTCATTGGTTTCCAGAACATACACATACAAAGAATAAAAGGTAGATACTATTTTGCTGACAAACACAACCAGAAAATATCTGCGCTGCTTTGGACTCCGGTAGGTTCCATCAATGGTAATGAGGATAAAGGAAGGAAGAAAATCTCTAAGAGTGATACATTTTATGATCTACATTATTTATTAACTGAACACCTGACCTTCCTCAATAAACACACTTGTTTACATTACTTCCAGGCAACTGAATGATGTAAATCTGAGTATTTCAGCACTCATAGTAACTTGTCTAAATAATTAACACTCCACTGCCAACTGTGCTGTAAATAATGCACCCACTAAGTTTTAAACATTCACATAACACTCCATCACCATGCAACACAGGCATATTTTATTATGTTCTGACAGCAAATCTCCAGGAATCTGATTGAAAAGCAATCTAAATTCTTGCAACTACTCTATTTCTCTTGGTTAAAATCAACTTTTCCAGGCCCAAAAAAAGGGAGAAATACAACTCACAATATATCACCACAAAGAACTGTATATGTTATTTGCATAAATTGATATTAACTTTATAGAGAAAACAAAGACACTGCAGAGACTATATACATTCAGTTACCAGTGCAAGTCACTGATAAAAACAGTCAGTAGAAAGAAATATTCACCTGAATATAAAAACAGTGATGAAACCCACAGAATTCCATGGTATCTAAGACTTCTTATATTACATTTCTAAGAATGGTATTGAAATTAACCATATTGCTGATAAAAAAATTTTAAATGCTTACAATCATTCAAAGTGTAAAGTTATTGCAAAATTTGGGATTTTCCTTCATCAAAATTGCCATTCATTTATACTGAAAGCTCATGTAATAGTTTAAAAATGTATCCAGAGTAACAACAGAAAATAAGCATTTGTAACAATTGCTCACTCTTGCTTCACCAAGGCAAAAACACCATATGGCACACGGTGATGCAGCAATACAATTAATGTCACAGAAAAATAAGCTGGGCAATCCTTCCTTCCTGTGAAGCAACAAAACTACTGGTGACACCATTATTTCCCTACTTTTTGAAGGGACAGAAAAATGTGTAACATTCAATCTTCCAGCTAATTTATGAAAACGCAGATCAATTTTTTCCCAAGTTTAAACAATATCCTCCTAAAATTGCCAGAATGTATCTTTTCATCTCCTTATGTCAGTTTTCTAGATTAAACTTTATAATAATTTAGTACACAGGAAGCATTACCTACACACATAATAGCACAGCAACTTGAAGAAAGAAACCATTTCTAATTTCTTATTGTGTTAAGAAACGAGACTGTAAAATAACTTTAACACGGTGTGAGACAGTGACAAGCAGTAAGGAAACCGAGAGTTTTTAACATTCATTTATTATACAATAAAATGCACCACCTGAATTATGTAAAATTTTCTGGCAGCTGACCCTTACACACTGGAATGTTAAGGTAAGGCACCTCTGCTTTTCATGCTGAACATACCGGCTGCTGTCCCTGCTGTGCCTGGGAAGCTGCTTGCTGATTTGCTGTGGTATTTGCTGCTGCAGCTTGCTGCTGGAATAAATTGGCTGGATACACCCCCCACGGAACACCGTAATACTGAGGTGGAACCACAGCAGGACCTAAAACCAGAAAGCATGATTATTCCATCTAGTGCAGCTGCTTAAAACACTGTTTGTAGCATCCCTCATTGATCCATCTTCTCAGTTTCAGAAGAGAAATCAGTAATAAAAAGAAAGAATTCCCATATTAGCTAAAATGACACATGAATACAAATGGGTTAATTTAAAAAGTTCACACCATGTCATATTTTCTCTATGAAAAAATGAATATCCTTGTGAGACTCAGATGACAAAGAAAAACCTTAAAGCATTCAGAGTTTGTGTACCAAAGAACATTCAAAATCAGTTTTCATGGTTGGAAGAAAAGATCATTTCAGAACATCACAGAATGAACAAAATTTATCCTCCTGATAGTGATGTACTGAGACTTTGATCATCTGTGATTCCTCCTTTCTGTATGATGCCCTTGTTTATAAACCTAACTATTGCCTGTGCCTCCCCTGCATACACATGATGCTCTTCAAAGAGGGCACACCTAACTCTTCTACTCTATTGATGAAGAACCTATAGAAGAATAAACTCTGTATCATGGCATTGTACATATAAACCATTATGTATATGTGTATTTTAGTTTTTTTCTACTGCCTTCCCTGTGAAACACCATGCAGAAACAAAGGAGGTTTTTTTCAGTTTTTATATTATGCTGAAGTCTGAGCACTAGCTGAGACTTGAATACTAGTTGTGTTGCTTCACAGTGATATCTAGTCTTTTTAAGAGATTTTCCTGGGTTTCTCTGTTGTCTGGGCCTTTTAGCACGCTGAAGATCATCTTTATTCTCATGCCCACTGGGAAGCTGGAATAAGAGAATTAATGCACTGAGTAAAAACATACAAGGAAAGGTTAGCTGTCTCATCTTTTGAAAATAATACATCCTGTCAATGTCAGATACACCTTATTAAGGATAAACACTTTCAGAACAGAAAATGCCTAACTGAAAGCCCTATATGAAAGTCCAGTGGCAAGAGAACCTTGGAATTCATTTATAACAAATGGAAAGCCTTTCTATTTTAGTAAAGATTTTCAAAATGGCAGTCATCATTTTCCTACAAGTCCCTCCTTCCTAGAACTACATTTGCAGAGAATAAACAGGACAGATTTCACTTTTCTTCTCCTTTTGTCTGGCTGAACTCTGGGGACAGGCCCCGCAGCGCTCGCTTACCTGCGAGGGTGGCTGCTGCGGCCAATCCAGCCGCGGTGTAGGGGTCGGTCCCCGGAGGAGCGGCGCTGATGATATACGGGTTTGGCACAAAAGCAGCTGGGGCCAAGCCTGCGGAGAATACGCCTGCTGCAGCAACAAACAGAGCTTGGTTACAGCCAGCATTCTTAGCGAGCATCATCATATTCGTACCACCCAAATCACACAGCCTATCTGTTAGAATCAGAACTGCTTGTACTTTGGAAGCTCTTAAGAGCAGGTACATCATTACAGAAATCAACACTTTGTGTCTTCTCATCAGTCCTTTCTTACTAATCCCATGGCCTAACAGCTTTGTTTCGTTGGATCAACAGACTGCAAGGAGATTTATCTCATATGTGTCTATCCATCCTTACACAGAAGGGATTATTCAAAGTGGAATTTATCTCGCCCAGCTTTAACTATCTGAAAGTTAAACTAGTCTTGCAAGGAAATCTGTAGCACACAAGTCATCTAGTGCCTGAAGTGAATCAGCCAGATGAAATGAACCAACCGCTAGAGACAAAAAATCTTCACTGTTAAGAAAAAATTTAACCAGATAGTTTAAGTCAGACACCCAGCTTTTAAACAGCCAGTTATGAGATGCTGATCTTACTTCTCAAGAATCCTGATTTGATATAGGAATTGTAATGGGAACAGATAACTGCAGAAACTCCAGCAAACAAAGCACTGCTACCTAGAGTTTCCCCTGTCACTCGGGTTCACATACTTGATCCAACACTGAGTCAGCAACTGTTGCAGCAAGCAAGGCACATCAAACTATGTCTGTCCTTCCAAATATTTCTTGATAAATTTCTATTAATATGCACATGAGAAGAGGCTGCATTTTGAACAGGAAAATTCCAGCTGTCTACTCAGTCAGCACTTCATACAAAGTAGAGGCTTCTCCAAATTTAAGAAGTCAAAGATAGGACCTGTGGACTCAACATCTCAATCTGACCTGCTTCCAGCTCTCAGCCTATATTTGACAGCTACGTAACAGTAAAGAGGTGCCACTTTTTAATCCCAGCTATAGGTTGCTGACCCCTCTCTGAGCAGACCTCACAACCTACCTAACTAAGCCGGTGTGAAAACTTATTTGCAGGAGAGCATGGACACAAGTCACTGGAGATACTTCCTACCCTTCTGATCCTGAGAATCCTATTGTTCTAACAGAGGAAAGACATTTGTGCACACATCTCAACAGCCCAGTGGAACTGGAGAGGGTGGAAATCTTCAAACCCCGACTATTTCCCTTCCTTAAACAAGGAATTGCTTCCATGTGTGTTCCAACCTCCCTCCCCTAAACACTGACAGCTTCCCCACAGTGGAAGATAAAATTGTTGTCACTGAAATAAAGGCTCCTTGTTGAGTTGCAGCCGACAAAGAACTTTATGTATTTAACTAACTCACTGAACTAAAGGCACTGGAAAAAATGCCCACTAAAGAATTAGCTCTATCACAAGGGTACCTGCAAGAAGAAAGAGCTGTTTAAATGGCGCCATTAACGAGGAAAAATTAAAACTTAATCAACACAACAATATGATTTCCAAATTCTACTCTACAATGGTTTTTAACTGGATTACTAAAAATACTAAACTGGAAAAGAATCTCAGAATTGCATATCAGCTTTTAGTATATAAAGCTAGTGTTTCTATTACTGCTTCCAGTAGTAGGCATTTTTAACTTTTACTCCCATCAACATTCAACTACTATGCTACAGAAGCAAAAGTAAGTTTTACTTCTTTGTATACAACTGTCCAGAGGGGAAAATTTAAAGAGAAAACCTCCACTAAGGGCAGTACAGTCACAGGCAGTCATTTTCATGAAAACCACCACAACGGCCCCAGTGGTCAGTATCTATTTGAATTACAAGACTGGGTATATTGAAAGGATTCTATCAAAGCAACACACCCACTTTTGCCAGGGACTGTACAGAAACCTCACCTATGTGTGGCTGCTGAGCTGCAGCCAGTGCATATTGCTGCTGCTGGGCTGCTGTCAACTGCTGAACAGTCAGAGCATTAGTCCTCTGGAAAAGCTATTGGAAAAAAAAAAAAGAAAAATTAAAAAAAAAGATGCATTTCAGTTTTCAAAAGTCAGGGCTATAATATATTTGGATTTGCTTACAAAAAAAATATGTCAAACCAAGCTTCTGTAATACTAAGTTACTAAACTAGAAAATTATTCAACAGTATTCTTCTAGATTAATTATACAGTTATTTGCCCTTGACTAAGTCACAGAGAAAATAAAAATATTCAACGCACTGCATGTTGAAATGACTGATTATCAAGAAGATAATCAACAATTTAAAGGAACAATTTGCCACAGTCCATTACTAACCTGCTGCTGAGAATTGTAGTCAAAAAGTCCTACAGTAGCCCCTGAAGAGTCCATTTGTACCTGATTGCCAGGATAGTCAAACTGCAGAGAATCAAGACCAACTTGTTCCATGGCATCTAGATTCTGATTTTCTGGATTTGAAAATTCTTCTACCAGAGGCTTGTGGGTTGCAGGATTGGGAAGTGGACCTAATCCTTCTGCGGTGCTGGGATTGGGGCCCAGGCGCTCAGCTACTTCTGTCGGTGAGGCTTGTCGACTTCCAGGGGTACGACTGTTCAGAAGAAATGAGAGACTCTTCAGTCTTAAATAAAGCTGTCCACACACAGAGTACAGTATTTCTACTTTGAAAGCAGCTCTGAACTCGAGAGACTTTACAAAGGGAAATGACAGACTTATTTTAACATTTTCAACCAGCATGCGTTGATGACTTTAGATAAAGGATGCATTTAACTCTAAAGCATAATTTTATTCAGACTTTTTTTTCCCCAAAGTTTAAGACTGACTATAGAGCTCTTGAAATCACTTGTGAGAAAAACAAACTGATCTGTGAGGCTGTTTTGAGTCAAAGAGAGTGAACTGTGGTCACTTGCGAATTTTGGGATGTCTCTTTAGTGTATTTTGGTAGTGACGTGAAATGTACTGAAGAGAAATTTTAAAAAAAGAAACGGCTAAAGGCATTTCATGCCAAAGAACAGAAAGAAAGACACCGCAAAATTTCAATTGGAAACGACAAATGTACAATATAGTAATCATTTTTCACATCTGAAAAGGAAGCAATATATTTTTACCCTGAGTAAAATGAACTAATTACCACTTCATTTAGCATGTGACTAAAACATTTCATTTCCTACACAATTCATTTAATAGACTATATTAGACTGATGACTGGTGGAGAAAAAGTGTTCCTAATATAACACTGAATAGAATATACAGTATCACAGAATACAGTATTGTATATAAAAGCTGAATTGCTCTCTCACCAGACTGGCAATATTAATCATATTCCCACTGACTACAGGGGACTTTTTGTACACCTATAAACACCTACAGGCAAAGAGATGAAGTGAGATGTCAGAGAAACTTCCTAAAGAGATTCCCAACACTATTTGGTTAGATTTAGGATACTTTAATTTGGAGTGGTACCCTACCTTCTGTGGGAGGCCATATTTTTTAGACTATCAATTTTTACTGGCAAAAATCTAAGTTAACTACTAGGAAAGTTGTGTGAGAAAATCTACGATCCTCTAACATTACTGTGTTGGCAGAACTTTACATATTGTTTCTCAGGAAATGTAAAACTTCTAGTTAAGTTTGCTTCACTTGCGAAAACTGGGCTCAAATACCAAATGCCACCTTGCAGGAAGAACCTGTGTTTATTCCAGCAGTAAAGTGACAGACCAGTTTGCTGTACTGCTAATTCTAGGTCAGAGACACAGCCTCAGTACCTGTTCTGCTTCCTCTTCAGGGCTCCAAAGCCAAGGCATCTGTTCCTCACTGAAGCGTATGACTAACGCGAAGAAATGTACTAGTACTTATGAAATGGCTGATAGCAACACTTAAGACTATGCAGCTAGAAATCACTCTTTTAGGGAGTTTATTGCAGCAACACTGAATGATTTATTACTCTGGACAAAGTATATCAAAGAAAAGAGGAGTTTTTTGACTAGAGTTTTTTTTTTAATATAGCAAGCAACCTCATGATGATTGTACAGAACATGCTGGCTTACCATCTAAGTATCTTAGCAAGCAACCATGTGTTGCTCAAAACCTGAGTTTAAGCCATTTAATATTCCCTATTTTTCCCAAGTGAAATACAGCATCAACAAAGTGAAGAACAAAAGGAAAAAAGGCAGTTATTTCAGTACATACTTAGTTTAAAAACGCTACAAATACAATAAAAATACAAGGAGGAGGACAGGATGAAGTTTCTTTGTTAATACTTATGGTTAGCTAATACAGGTTGCTCCTTATATTGGTGCTGTTCTGTTGCTATAGTTAAAGTTGTGTCAATACTTCAATTATAAACCTCTGTTTGGAGGACTCCACACCACCACTTTATATGGCCCATTTCATTTAGATGGGCTTTTTTTTTTTTTGAGAGGTTTACTGGCTTTGGATGCTTTTTTGCATTTGCGTATTTTTTAATAACTTCTCTCTTTAAATAACACAGAAAGTACTTCACAAACACCTATTTCAAAATTGAAATAGATACTGGTAAAGAAAAGCAGGACACGAGTTATTCTTATTTGCTATGGGTAACAATGAAGGTTACTTTGTTTATTCTGCCTATTGCAGCACACATCTGAAAGGAGCCAAGGCGAGCTCTCTGGTATGCTTGGTATTGTATTTAATTTCAATGATACGTCTGGAAAAACAGACTTGAAGAATCCCTCCTTAGCCTCAGGTAAATGCATTTTTTAAGGGTAGGAAATACTTACGTATGGGATTCAAACATGCATTTTAATATACTTGTTCAATAATGAACTAATAAAACCACAACTATCTGGTCATGTTGATCATATTAATACAAATTTATGAGCAGCACTCTAGTTCTCTATCTTTTTAGTTCTTCTGTATGACACAAATGCATCACAGTCATTCAAGAAAGAAGGATCAGCCCTTAAAAAATACCCAATTTAAAATGCAGTTTAGTATTAGGAAAAAAAAAAAGAAACTGGCTGTCCTGTCATATAAAAGTTCACTGTTCAAAAGCTTGAGCTTGGTCCAATCTATTTTTCCCCTAAAAAAACAACCAAACCACACCACCATTCCATAGGTGACATTTAATGATATGAATAGGAAAATATATTGCTCCACCTTAGTCAAAGATAATGGCTTCTATAAAGACTTGTGGGGAAACGATTAGTTGTGTTAGGCTGTGGTATCCAATAGCAAAATCAGAAGGAAAGTTAAAATTCTGTAGGACTTACTCTCTACAAGAACACTCAGATGCAAAAGAGCATTAAAAAGAAGCAGAGAGAAAGAAATTTAGTTTGACACTAAAAGGGTTAAAGTTTTCATCCCTCTTTAATTCACCACATCCAGAAGGTACCCATTTACTTTTAATAGTTACTATGTTAAGATGAATTTGTCTCATGAGAAGTGACACACACATTAATGACATCCTAAGAAACATGTGGCACAGTGGGAAAGGGAGGACTTGAGAGGGGAAGAATCAGTCTACAGCTGGGTAATGTTTAAAGCTGACACACAAACCAGAACTGTAATAATGCCCTTAAGAGACATGCTCGTCTTCTTGAGAAACAGTTAAAAGCTTACTTAAAATCTTTGCAATCGGCATCCATTCCATTTGGCAAACCTCTGCCATTTATTTTAGTAACATCCTCATCATCTCCTTGTTTAAGATCTCTGTTTTTGTCCTCCTCAAATGGAGAAGCCTTGCCTTTCTGATCTCCTTTCTCAGGTCCATCTGTTTCAGCATCTCTAGTGCCCTGAGGAAAAAGAATCTGTTTGATTCTGAATATTGAACAGAACACAATAGGAGCACCACAAGGTGACCTAATTCTACACTACAGTGCACGTAAACAATACAAACAGTTTGTTGTCAATGAAATTGCATTTGGTGGGTAACTTGGTCATCAAGTTTCAACCACATGCAATTAATAACTGCCAAAATGTGAAAAGGAATGCCAAGATTTATAATGGAAGAGCTAACTCAACCTTAACTATAGCGGTGCTGTTAAAGCAGTAACACTTTTGAATTAGATAAAAGTTTATTTTATACAATTAAAACATCCAGTTATAAAACAAACCCGCATGAAAACATAGAAGATCTAGAATAAAGCTCATCACACATTTTAAATTAAGCTATTTGCAGTCTTTTTCCTACCTTTATTTAAAGTTTTTAGGAAAGTACTTTAAGACAGCTATTTAGTTAAGATTCCCAAACCACTTCCCTCTTCTGCCCCCTCCAGCCAAGGAAGACAGACAGATAGCAACTACACACTTCCTTCTAAAGAAAAGAGTTAAAAATTAAAAACAAACAAAGAGAATAGAAAACATAAGCATGTAACAGACTATAGCAGGTAGCCAGGCAAGCTTAACACACTGCATTACTTACAAAAGCTCCTTTCCTAAACCGGGAATCCAATTTATCAGCTGGAGAGGAACTTAACACATATTCTACCATGCTCACTCCAAGGCCACCACTTTCTGATCGTGGAGACAATACAGCATTTACTTCACTGTTTCCATGAAAACCCTGCCCAGGCTTTCTCTGTACCATAATAGGCTGGGACATAGAATGGTCTGTTAAAAACAAACAAAGAAATAAAACTATAGTAATGTTTTTAATAAAACTTGCATGTTTTTTCATTTCATTACAACAGCAATATTAAGATGAAAATTAAATTAAATAAAAAAATTCCAAATGACAGTTTCAAAAAGTCTTATTGAAACACAATCACCATGCAGTATAATTTTCGCAACTAAAATGAAAGGAAAATAAAATTCAATATACAGTTACAAAATTTGCTTTGAAATAATATTCTGTAATCATGACTGGTTTTTCAGTACATCTACAGCAATCACTTACGAGGAGTTCCCCATGCAGTCTCTCTCCACTCGTCACCAAGGAATATCCCTTTTTGTCCATCTTTTGCTGAATCATCAGGTTCCCAAAACTTTTTGGCAGGTAAAAGCTGTTAAAAAAAAAAAAGAAGATAGTTTTATTTAAATACACTTATCAATGGGCAAAAATAGCAATACTATTAAGAGGACATGCAAGTAATTAGTTTTACATCATGGAATCACAGAATTATTTGGGTTGGAAGGGATCTTAAAGATCATTGAATTCCAACTTCTCTGCCATGGGCAGGATTGCCACTTACTAGAACAGGTTACTCAGGGCCTCATCCAACCTGGTCTTGAACATTTCCATGGATAGGGCAGCCACAGCTTCTCTGTACAACCTGTTCCAGTGCCTCACCACCCACACAGTAAAGAATTTCTTCCTTACATCTAAACAAAAATCTCTCTTTTAATTTAAAACCACTTCCCCTCATTCTAGCACTGTGCGCCCTTGTAAATATTTGCTCTGCCTCTTTTTTTGTAAGCCCCCTTCAAGGACTATAAGGCTGCACTGAGTTCTCTTCTCCAGGCTGAACCACCTGAGCTCTCTCAGCCTGTCTCCATAGCAGCAGCAGAGGTGCTGCAGCCCTCTGATCATCGTGGCCTCCTCTGGACCCACTCTAACTAAAGTTCACATCTTTCCTGTGCTGAGGACTGATACAAAAGTCAGCTTTCACTAAAGCAAAGCACATTGCTGAGGAGATCCTAACACTTGAAATTTACTTCCCATTACTGAAGCTAATGCTGTAAAAAGGAATTGCTAAAATAACCCCAACAGGATTGAAATTCTGAAGTCATGAGGAAGAAATACAGAATATAGAAGCACCTGTGGAAATAGCAAATCAAATTAATCCCTGTGTTAAATCAAGACAATCTCCTCAGAAGCCTTAACTAACAGTGCCTTCTTGCCAAAGGCTCAAAAGCTTGGCTGTTAACTAATATTGTGTGATAACCAGAGAGCAGCAGTTCATTGTGAAGTTCTCTTCACTTGGAAATGTATCATGTTCCACATTTTAGAAAGTGACTAATACACATGGCAGCAAGTCAGCTCCTTTAGACCACAGGACTGTTACGAATCTGTGGCACTCTTATGTGGAGTTCCACATACCAACACTGTTAGTTAGATGGACGGGTTTTTTCATTCCTACTTGTAAAACAAAGTGTCATGTTAGATCAGTATCACTTCTTGCACTGTCTTCAAGGACAGAAAGACTTCCAGAATTCCTCAAACACTAGCATCCTTCTTGCTTTGATTTTACCACTTTATTCCTGTACTTTTTCCTATCAGTAACAGTACAACTGCCACACTCTACATATCACAGTTTATATGTAACTAAAAAATTGTATTCTCAGACAGAATAGATACTTTAGAAGATACATCAACAGAAACTAAAATGAAAACAACTTGAGAAATGTAGGCAAGAAGAAAGCTGCACAATCCATCAGATTCTGCATAATGTATTTAGAATTTTAAATTTTGTGAAATTGTCAAAAAACAAACGTAATCTGACAAAGCTGTTTGCAGCTTTGGAGATTTGCTTCTTCTGAAACTTAAGTGACTAAAAAATCCTTCTGAACTTCACAGTTGGTTAGTATGAGCCTTGATGAAACTACTAACAGGAGTCAGTATAGAATATAGACATTTCTCAGTGTGACAGAGGAAGCGTTTGTGAAAACAGCCTCAAGAGGAGGTGGATAAGATTGCCACCTGCAGGCCCCAGTATTAACACTGTGACAGAGGTGACAGGAGCTCCTCTGGACAAACTTAAGGATTGCTATTTTCTGTGCTGCCCAGAGCTCTTACCAGAAGTGAAGCAGTTTGACTGGTTAACCTCAGATCCCCGGGCTCCTTACAGAAAGTCATGAACAGAGAAGGATTCAGGTGGGAGGATGATAAACAGCAAAGCCCAACAAAACTATGGAGGAGAGTGTTATGCTTGTGAGAGCTGCTGTATTGGTACTGCTGTGATCTGCCCTGACAGAGATGGCCACCATCAAATGCACTGTAGAATCACCACTAGGTGTCAACCCAACACACTTTGGGAGTAGCAGGATATGAAGTTTACCCCAAGTTAAGGATTAAGTTAGCCAGCTGAAGGCAGAGAAATAGATTAATGCAATCTTACAACTGCATTTCAACTAAAGCAAAAGATTACAAAATCCAGATCTGCCTATGCAATCTACACATCACTTTTTGCTTTCTACTTCTAACAGGTTTGCAATACTACTTAATTTTCATTTTGTAGGAGAGTGATAGAGCAGAAAGCAAGCATTTTAATGTTATCTACAAAACCTTGGTTTTAGGAATCACATTTCAAATGCTGTCTAAGCCAATTTCAAATGTGTCCAGCTGAGAGCTTTGAAACATGTACGTGAAGGTGTCACCACCTAACACAACCTTGTCAGAATAAAACAGACCTAGTAGTATCTCAGGTGCCATAAAATGAGAACTACCGAAGTATGCTTACCTTGAAATCAGTAAATGCCATTATCAGACAGGTATCTTCACACAACTCCGTGTTGAGAATAAGCAAATTTAGAGCAGAACACATTGTAATACTGGTTTTGATATCAAAACTTGTTCATATGATTTGTATGAGAGGGAAAACTGTTCTCTGGTAGAAAGAAGCAACAATCCTCATTGCAAAGTTGTTTTTGGGGGGCAGGGGTGTGATATTGCTGATGCTGTTGTTTGTGGGGTTTTTTTAAGGTTTGTTTTGGTTTTTTGAGGTTTGCCTTTTTTTTTTAAACTATTTCCTCTCAAATTCCAAATGGATGAATTCAACTGCTTTCAGTCCTCATGTACTTTGGTACATGAAAAATATAAAGGATCTTTAACACAGTACATAATGCATCATCAATACTGAGAGACTAAATTTAAACTAGTGAACCTTAACTGAAATGATTTTCATACAATTTCCACACAATAAAAGCCCTCAAATACTTAAATGTAATTTTATAAAGTTAACACTATTGCAACTCCCTGAGAGCCACTGATTTTGATTTACTATTTATTTTGAGATGGATTTGACATACACTATGCTCTTTTAAAATGAATGTATTAGTTCTTGGATTGTAAAATAAGCAGCTCTATCAGTTGTCAGTTCTTTTAATTGTGGAATTAAAATAAAAGTACTTTTCTGAAAAACAAAACAGGTACTCCTCTTTGACAGACAGGAAAAACAATGTGCTTGATTAGTTCTAATGAAAAAGACTTCATCTAGAAGTCAGCTCAAATCAATACAGGTAGTTAAAATCATTGTGCTTTACCTTTTGATAGCATGCATCTTCCTCAACATTTTCTGCATTTAGTGCAATAAAACACAATCATTACAAAGATACACCCAATTACAAGTAAAAATAATGGAGAAGGTTGTCGTATTTCTTACTAAACTCTCCCAAAAGTACACTAATAGATGGGTCCTTTTCAGTATCACACTGATCCCTGTTAGGTGTCTGCCAGATGAACAAAGCCCTTTACTACACACAAGTGGCAACAACCAGTTATGCTACTGCTGCCTCTTAACCAGCTCTCTGATATGAAACTGCACAGTCTCCATTACTGTCTCTTGAATTAAGGATTTTTAAATTATTTTTTTAAATTTATTTTTTAAGATCAGCAGTTATTCCTACAGAGCTCAATGAACACCTCAGCTGAATTTCTCTGAATGAAGTTTTGACACTAGAAATGAATGTTCCTAAAATCAACTCTGTGTGCTGTAAGTTAAACCAACAGACGTTATCAAAAGAAGATTTAGTTTTCTGCTCTGTTTGGCAGTAAGTTTTGTGTGGCTGCAGTGGGTCACACTAAAGGTCCTGCAGCCCACTCTGGCTCGCCCTGACATAGCAAACAGATGCCTAGAGAGAACAGCAGCACGTGTGCTCATTTCTTCAGAATACTAATGTGACCTTACAGCTTACCACAGGTTTTGGGACCTGGAGCCAGAAGCATCATCTGTGTAATAATCAGTGCAAAAACTTACCCAAGCTAAAATTTGAAAAGACATTTAGAGAAAGATGTCTGCAACACAGATTTAACAGCCTCCTAATGCCAAGTATTGATACCCAGTTATGAAGAAAAGTACCAGTAAGGATCAGAATTACAAAAAAGAAATTAATTTCAATTCAGAGAAAAATCCTGGCAGGGAGAGAAAATGAGGAACATGATCTCCCAGTAGTGAAACAGTTCACTTGACATGACCTCTCTCTCATACCTTTCAAAGCATATGGAGGATAGCATGTAGGAGCCTCTACCAATTCTAGCTTACTTTACAAGGACGTTTCCTTTAATAGTCTAGAAGGCTATAATCAAGAAGAAGATGATTAAAACAGCCATGGAATGCATCCCAGAACTACTTTATTGTTGTGCAATACATCAAGAAAATTACTGAGTAAGTCAACCTAGCTATGTGAAGCTGTATTTACCTCAAGATACCTGGAAGACACCATTGAAATGGAAGACAAAATAACCTGGTGAGTGCAGGGTCACATTATAGCATCAATTTCTGATGCTGCAGTACTGTATCAAAACTCTGACTCTCTGTGTGTGGTTCTTTTAAACATCTTTATAGAGCCACTGAATGCCATGAAAATAAACCAACAGAATCCTAACCACGTAGAAATACATCCCTCCATCTGAAATAACCTAAAATGAAGATTAGTATGAACAGTCACATATACTGTAATTTAATTCCCAGGCATTTATGCCATCCATCCTTCACTTTCACTGCTTTCAATCATTTTAGAGTAGTTTGTGGGTTCAAAAGACCAAATACCACCATGAATTTTACCCATCCACTCTATCACACTGCTGGTACTATCACAGATACTTCACTAAACACTTTTACTGGTACTTTTCAAAAGGAGTTTTAAGAGCTGGGAGGGGAGCAGTGTTGCTACTCAGGTTTCTAAAGAACAGGGCTTCATCTATTGTTTTTTCAAATGGGAGATGGTTCAAAGACAACAATGGATGAAGCAAAAATTGCTGAAAAGCCAAGGGATTGCTTGAATGCTTCATTAAAATAAGAAACTCAAGTAGGAATGGCCATGTGTCAGCTCAGAAACATTCAGCAACTAGAACACAGCACTTACTTTTCATCAGTAAGTTATGGTTCCCATAAAGACTCCTAACCATCATTTTAAGAAAGTTAGGCTGCAATACTGTCACTGGTTCAACTATCATATGAATTAGGTAAATATCCAGCAAGACAAAAGGATCCACATTTGAAATCTTAGTTCAACATGAGTTTCTTCACCAGGTCCTGACAAGGCAAATAACCCTAACACTTGTCAATTACCTTCTAAACAGTTCAGGGAACTGCTTTTGAAGGAGACAAGTCACCCTTCATGTTCTTAAATTCCTTCCCCCAACCTTCAAATATACTGACTTAAAAAACCCAAACAAATGAAATCAGTCTAAAGAAACAGTCCTTCTTCCCTCCAGCTAAATTACATAACAGCACTCTTCAGCCTAGTTAAAATCTTTTAAGGAGTAATTACCAGTGAAAAAATACTAAATTACCACACATTTCTGCTGGGTACGCCAATTCCCTTTTTCTGGAGCTAAACTTTTTTTCAAAACCCAGTCTCCTTGGCTTCTCAGGAGCAGCAAGCAATTGTTCCACTAGTTTAGATACAGTGAGACTGAAAACATGCCTCCTTTCATAGAACTGTACACTCTTACAAAAACTTACCCTTTCACTTCCCTAGAACTATCACTCATCTAACAAGAATGGCATAGACACAGCAGAATCAGCCAATAACAATCCCAACATTCTTTTAACATACTTAGCTTCTTCCCCTTCGACAGAAACAATCAACCTGTTCTTAAGAGAAGCTCTTTGCTTCATGTTGCATTATTCAGACTTCTTGAACTGTATCAACATTTCCAAACCACCAACTGGATTTTCAGCCCTCAATAATTACCTCTCCCATTCCCCGAGATTCTAGGGCAAGAGCTTGAAACTCATGATTCATCTCATCCACAGATCGAACCTGTAGAGGGAAAACCAAAAGAAAAATCCATTAGTCAAATACCTTTCCAAAAGTAAGAGGTTTCAATTCTCCAGAAGATTTCTCAATATTGAAAGCACACAAAAAATGTGCTTCCCAATTTAGTCTGAACATGAGTCTAGATTTCATGAACAGATATGGTTGGTGACCAATTTAATGTACCCTGCTAAAATAATAACATGCAAGAAATTCCAAGAGACTTGAAATGGTTTAATTTCTGTATATCTGTACAGATACTGCTCACTGTAGAAACAGTAGTCAATATAACATTTGCAATGAATGTGAAAAAAAAAAAGGGGGAAAATTAAAGACTTGGGCCTAGAAAATCCTTTAGAAAGGAGAGGAATTGTTGCACACTCTGTTACTGAGTACACCTGGCAGCAAACAAAGAAAAGCTCACAAGGCAGGTCACAAAACCTACTAGTAATGTGTTGCTTTTAAAATCTAGTAACTGACTGCATTATCACAATTCCACATGTTTTCTTCTGGAAAACAGCATTTTTCCTTCTCCACAGGTTGACTTTTTTTTTTTGTTTGTTGTAAATATGAAAGGTATTTTACTAAAGTAAGAGTTGCTGCTGCAACAAACCACCTTCTTTTTCCATGGCACAGAAAATGCACTGGACTCATTCTTTTCTGAGAAAATGATTTTCATCAGGACTTTTCAAAGCCAGGATAAGCTTAGAAAAACAATTAAAAAAAGGCAACCCAGAGTTGTTTCTTTCCCTTCCCTTCTCTTCCAACAGTGACATGCAGCAGGTAAACTTATTCAAGGTCTAAGTAAAATCAGTTTCCTTCCCAACACAAGTCTCCTGAGGAGTTACTTTCACCAGTAAATCCATCTGTTTACACCAGCCAATAAACCACAATGAAGTTACTCCACACAGCTGATAACACATTACCAACAGTTTTCAACAGATCCTCAAATACTAGGCAAAGAAACAATCTGGTCCTTTCAACATTCTGGCACAAACAACTGTCTCTTAGCACTGCAAAAGTGGCCAAGAGATGCTCCATTCTTGAAATTCTACTCTCAAACTATTGTTATTGCCTCAATCATTCTAAGCCACTAATTTCTGAGGTTGAGTGTCTCTCTGCTTTTGACAAAGAAATTTCACAGCTCAAAGAAATATTCCCTCAAGAAGAACAGTATTTTAGTTAAGATAGAGTCTGAAATCACTTCCCAACAATTTCACTGAGATACTGAAGAGCAAATTTAGTTTCAGACTGAATTATGGGGTAGGCACATCAGCACACTGGCCTTATTCCAGTAATGCTGACACTTAATTAGGTTGATTTTATTATTTTAAAAACTGAAAGCAGATTTTAACATCTTTAAAAAAGCTAAAGAGATTTTTCTTCAAACGAATATTTTAAAAAATAGATTCATATTTTATGCAAAACTTTTATTTATCCAAGGGATAATCAGATATTTGCACTTGCACATAGAAAATACAACAGTAGAAGAGCAATTACTTAAAAAGAAAAATCAGAAACTCAAACCTTCAAGACTTCTGGATTTGAATACTACAGTTTCTGAAAACATAATTCCTTCTACAGATTGCTGAGAGAGCTGATTGTCTTACCTAGGCCACTGCTCATGCTGAGGTCATGCACTTCAGTTTCAATTACAAACCAATATTAATTTAGGTACTTCTGTCTCAATGTGTACTTTTGATCTAATGATCTCTAAACAAATTTAAAGGTAAAGCTTGCCAAACTATATTTACCATCAACACTACCCAAATCACTGTTAGATAACAAACAACCAAGCTTGAAAGACGCAACATTTTTTTGGTTGTGGTGTTTTTTGGGGTTTGTTGCCTTTTTTTTTTTTTTTTAACTTTCAGTGGTGGTGGTTTTATTTGTTTGCATTTTTTGGTGTTGCCAGAGCTAATAATAAATGCTTATTTTTCACAATTCAGTGAAGTCCAAAACCATGGTCACCCTTCCTTCCATATCTCTAAGAAAAGCCAGTCCAAGAATCAAGGTAAAAGCACAGCTAACTCCTTTATGCTTCTAAGCAGTTCAGAGACCATTACAAGAAACTGAAGTTTTATAAAACTGCAAATATATTTTAGCACAATGAACATTATTTTTGCTCACTGGCCTCTTTCTTAAACATGTAAATTTTAAGTTAGCGTTATCTATTGCTACCAGCCACAAGAGGAAAAAAAAGAGTCCTTTTTTCCATCAAAAACAACAGCCCACAAGATCCTGCCCTGTATCATAAATTCGTGTTTCATAGATGGTTTACAAACTGCAGAAAACACAGGCAGCACCAGCATCTCCATGTCTTTCTTCAACACTAACCCAGCCCTACCACCACAACAAGAGAACGACACCCAGCTGGATCTCTCACGTGTAAAGACATGCCCCTTCCCCAAAGGAGGAACTTTGGTCAGGATTTTCTGTATTACCCAGGAGTTTTATTTTCTCTAATTCAATACCAGCATAAACCTAATTCATACGCCCCAGATATAAACATTTTAATACTTTTTTTAAACACAAATTCAGAACATTAAAAAAAAAACAACTCTCTTTTTCTATTTTCAGTCATACCCTGTCATACAGAATAATTCATAAGTCAAAAAGAGGCCTGTGGAACATCGTGCTCAACATTTACAAGGGTTTTTTCTGGTTTTGTTTGGTTACACTGCCTCATCCCTGGAACTGCTCAAGGCCAGGCTGGACAGGGCTCTGAGCAACCTGGTCTAATGGAAGGTGTCCCTGGCCATGGCAGGGGTTGGACAGTGGTTTCAAGCTTCTAACACACAGAGCATTCCACCTGGCCCCCAAACTGCACACAACCAGATACTACACACCGAGCTGTCTTCAGGTAAAACAGTGCCTCACATACTGCTGTCAGGTAGGTAGAATGACTTAAGCACTCATGATTTCTTCCCCCTTAACACACCAACAGAAAATTCTCATCTTCCACAGGCTCTAGATACAACATATCATGGATGTTCAGCATGTTTTAGTCCATTTTTCATTGCAGCATTAGGAATGAGATTTTAACACAAAATTTCTGTTTAAAAACAAAACTATGTTTTAGTAGACTTTCTTCCTCAAGTTTATACTTCCTCTCTCGCCTTAAAATTTAAAATAATTTTTGGTAGATGTAGAGGCCTATGTAAAATCCATTCCTTGACTCTGTTGAGGCTCTGTAGAGGCCAATTCTGCCATCTTTCACCCAACAGCTTTTACCACTCCCCTTAAATGAACTTGCTTCCTTCAGAAGGTTTTTTTGCTCTTTTTCCATGCGTGAGAATTTCACCAGAGCACTCAGCTGGACTGGGTAAAACACCACAGAGAGGAGACCAGAACATTTGACTTGGGAAGAGCAGGAAGGAGAACCTGGCGTGGAGCAGGTGGGAGAGCAGTATCCACTCAGGGCTGCTACATGGTAATTCAACCGGTAACACGAAACCCTGTCCTCGGGCAGAATGAGAGAGGCAGACTCCTGACTGGAAATCATCTAGGATTACCACAAGAAACGCTGCTTACAGTAATATCCATTTCTGGAATCCAGGCATCCAGATCTTGGGACAACTACTCTCTCAAATAACCCTGAATCCTGCCAGAAATAGGCTCGTAACCATTTTCTTGCAAAAGCAAAGAACAGCCCCTTCTTTGAAAAAAGGCCTGTGGAAAATAATAACAAAAAATACAGTATCAAAGAGAAAGATATGACTTTATTTTATATATCAAAAGTGGTTACACCAGATGACCAGAAAGTAGAAAACCCATTTTTTCTGCATTAAGAAATTTCAAATCTCATCCCTCCCCTCTCAGGTGAATACCCTAACCACTGTGACAAAGAAGACATTTTGCAGTTTAAGTTGTGTCCCAGGGCAGAAATTCAGCACAAAACACCTGGTAATTAATTACAGCACTGGGACTAGAAAGAGAGGGAAGTTGCTCTTTACACTGCAAATGCTTCTGCTCTTTTCTTAATTTTACTGAATGACTTCAATGCAAAATACCCTTCTAGCAGTTTTCCACAGGGGTGGCTCTTCTGTAGCATTTATCTCATGTAAGATATAGGCTTATGGCAGAGACTTTACATTATGAACAACTTAAACTATTTTGAAAACCCAATAGATAGCAATTCTGCCAGTCCTCCATTAAGTTAAACACTACATTGTAAAGCCAGGTCAGACACTCGATAAGACATTTAAAAAACTCCCAAAAAGACAACCCATCAAAAACCTTTCAGATAGGGGGCCAACTTGAAATTACTAAATAAAAATAGTATTTTTAATACAAATATTAGACAGAAATTGAGAACAGATTCATTAGAAAGGACAAGAAAGGAAAACTACAGAAACCAGCTCAAACTGCACGTCTCCATTCCTGCTGTGATGTACTGCAGTAAAGGGCTGTATATAGAGATTTCAACTCTCTAATATTTTTGCCAAAATTACCTAAAACATCCTTACTTTGGTTTAGAGGCCAACCCACAGTGCATCCAGGTAACAAAAGCTGTTGAGCAGCTGAACAGACAATACCAGAAGCACAACTAAACTGTTTAGTACACTCAACACCAACTATTTTCTGTAAGACTAAAAGAAAACAAGACATTTGCTTAAAGCTGCTCTTGAGCAGATGCACCTTCTTATACCTCTTTGAAGCGTCAGAGAACCCAAGGTTCACTTACTACCCAACTGGTTAATGAAAGTTGCTGCTCCCAAGTAATTCAAAAGTCAACAGGTGCTGTGTTTTGATGAGAGGCAAGGTTTTCTGAGGACCACATGGAACAGTAACAAAACTGAAAATTTCACAAAATACTCCAAAATATCCAGGCTCCTTAAGCAGTCCAAATAAACAAAGTATCAGGCACTTCTTAAAAAAGACTTGGGCAATTTTAAGTTCTAACAAATATTTCTATGGTTACAATCTCAAAAGTACATCTTACTCCAGTAAGCACTTAACAGTTTTCACTGTGTTAAAACAGAGTGTTCTAAAATAAACCAAAACTTTTGTAGCGAAGTAATTCTTCAATTGCAATATTTTTGGCTACTTAACTCATTCTCAGACTGAGCAGTACTATACTTCTGCACTCTATGACCCCTAGGACATCCAAATATTCTAACAAAATCAAATTTCTCCATTTAGTTGGCTTGGCTCAGTAATCACTCTGGATATTAATGTTCTTGTGCTTTATTTCCTTGTAAGCTTTGTACTGCAGCCTGAGAAGGAATCCTAGCAGCACTGAGAATGCTGACAATGACATTGAGAGAAGAGCAGATTTTGAAGTGGGTTTTCTGCCACACATTAAAGGGGCAGGGGAATACACTCAGCAAAAGCAGAGTCCAGCCTGCTGAAAAAGCCAACTTGCATTGTTTGCTTGCTTGTTTTCAATAGGAATATCAATAACCTCAAATCCTGCACAGAGGAGAAAAGAATTCTCTGTGTTTTTATCAGCAGCATGTATAAAAATGCATACTTGTTACATATATATCAAAGTATGCTGGATAGTATCTCAGAAGTCTCACAAAGTTTGGAAAACACTGATTTGCTTGCATAGTCTTCTGCCAACAGATGATCCATAGAAATGACTATTATATCATCACTATCCACAAGGAAAAGCAGAGGAAAATGATGGACACCTTGCCCCCTATTTCAGAACTACATGATGGTTCATTGGCATAAAAAGTCAGATATGGACTAGGAAATTGCACTTGCTTCCCCTAAAAATGAACTCTTCCATCACATAAGAAACTTGCCTCTTCACTGCACAGGTTTTCATCATTCTCCTTCCCACCCAACCAGTTCAAGCTTTGCCCTAAGACTGGCAGAACTGTTTGTACAAGTCTTCCTAAACTACAGTCAAATGTCCTCAAGCTCAGGATTTTAATCTGCACAGCCAAATACTGGCAGAGCTACCAGGCTCACCTAAATTAAGGGGTTTGTACTGAAACCAGATTTCATAACTATTTACAGCAGTTACACTGTTTGCACCATTTCAAAAGCTGAAGTGATGTATTCCTACATAAATAGGGCATATAGTTCAGACTAAATAACCTTAGCAGGTTTCTCAGTTTTTGACTTGTGTTAGAAGTCATCCATTCAAAAGAGTTTCTAAGAAATGTACAGCACAGCAGAGAGGGTAACAGAAGTTTGCAAAACAAAAATCTAGAAACGTGATAAAAAGCATATAACATAATTTTACAAAATGGAAGGAAAAGCCCATAAAAACTTGCCCAGTGAGAGCTTCTGTAAACAGGAAATGATTTAAAAAATTTAATTAGAACAACTGATTAAAATAATATTTCCTATACACTTTTTAGCTTATTATTTAAATGAGCTACAAGAAAAAGTAATTTTAAAAAGGGGCTGACTGGTCCTTTACTGCTCAGAAAGCAAACTGAAGAGACTTTTTTCATACAGGTTTAATCTTCAGTATGAAACAGGTTAGGTACAAAACCCATATAGTTTGGTGAGACTCATCCCCCTCCTCTGCTGCACACATTATTCTGCAACTCTCACTCCAATGCTCCTTCATAAATACACCAGAAACAAAAAACGAAGATACTAAATATATTCAGAAGTTTGAAAACAAAGCTGTGAAATGAAATATGAGTTGCAGTTTCTGTCTAAACATGCTTAATTTAATTGGTGCTGATTACTTATATGCATATGACTAAACTCTTTTTTTCTAATTTTAAATATCTACACTTCTTGTTAGGCTGGTTAGTCAGCATCACCTTTCTGGTAGCAGTTGCAAGTGCTACAAGTGGTGTAAGAGAACTTTAGAAGAATTTGAGAGCCAAATTTCTAACCACCCCTATCCTGTTCTACACAGAAAGGCTCTGTCAGTGAGTAACAATTATACAGCTGCTTCCATACAAAGCGTGACATTAACTTGATGTGCTGCTGTTTTGAGATGTCAGCCTTCACTACTTCATTGTTTGCTCTCATTCAAAAACTTTATTTAGTAAATTAAAGAACTTTAAAATAATCTTCAAGTGCTTTCTAGGAAATATCCTATAGAAAAAAGCTTAAAACTTTGCCTTTTTTGAAGAAGAAAACACTGTATAAACCCTAAAGATATCTACACACAAGCAGGAACTAGGGAAAATTTATCTCAGTGTATTTTGTAATGATTAATGAAACATAACTTTCATTCTAATAGACTCAACAAGCTTTTCTTTAATATGTTAACAAGAATTGGAACACTGGAATCCAGAGGCCTTGAATCAAATAAAAATTTCCATAAATTAATTTTCTACATTGTAATCAGTATTCTTTTTGCTGAAGTGTTTTTTTTAGAAACCTCAACTATCTTCACTTTTCTGTTTACTAGCAAGGAATCTGAAACAGAACATCTTCCCAACACAAATGTCTGAAGAGTGAAAAAAAACTCCAGACTTTAAATTTCTGTTTGACAAATTATGGGGTTTTAACACCATCTTAAAAAGAATGTGATCCTAAGGAATCCCATGGAACATAACTCATTTACAGACAGTATCATTTATATGGAGAAAATTATTTCATATGTATGTACATACACATGGACCCCATCCCCATTAAAAGTGGGGCTGAGGAAATTCCAGAAGTCACTTGAACAGAATTCCCAGGAAACAGGTTTTTTTGTGTTATTGTAGAGCTGGTATCACAAACATTCCTCCCACCCCCAGCAACTGATAGGTATCAATCCCCTTCTTCAGAGCAGTTACTTTCCTTCTGTTTACTCCAGAATATGGAAGACATTTACCACACAGAATATTAACTTCTCAAGGACCTCGTTTTCAGTAACACTACACAGAAAAACTGAAGTCCTCCCAGTAATTCTCATGCTCAGAAGTTTCTAGCACCATGAATTATTCTCCCTTGTGATCCAGTACCATCTGAACTGGCTGCTGACCATTCAGATTTGCTTTTTTTTCCCCTCTTGAGCAGGCAGGGAACTAGGGAATACCAACACAATCTGATGTTCTCAAAGGGGGTGCTACAACCAGAGATGAAGCTACCTAGCTCTTATACAATGAACTGAACAGCTGACAGTAAAAAAAAAAAAAAACAAACCAAACAAACAAATTGGAATTTTTAGAGTCCTCATTCCACTACAAATAACTAGCTTTTGCCAAGAAAGGTGCTGACAACACACAACTTCTCTGTACCCCCAGCATAAAATAACAGTGAAAAACCCCAAGGCTTCAAGTATGTCAGTCTGCTTCAAAATCCACCTTGAATTTTTCTGAGCTTTTAAACTCTGCATAACCTCAAGGAGAGTCAGGGAATGGCAAAATTCTTTTAGTGTATGTTTTTAGTTCCTCCCTTGCTACAGGGAAGCATGCATGTCCTCTACTTATCTGTCTACAGCAGGTGAACGGACATTTAAAGAAATTGCTCTTATCAATTATTTCAGCTGTTTTCTAAGGATGTTCTCTTTGGACAACATGTATTTAAACTACCCATAGACTTCTACAATTGCCTAAAAGCTGAAAACCAACTCTAAAAAAAACAACTAGAGACTAGCCCTAACTCAGTAAACCTCACTTCCAATTCACTAAGAATTGCAGTCTAGTTTAGGACATTAATATCTCATTAAATGCTGGCTAACACAGTCCTTCAAAGGAAGTAAAAGTCTAAAATAAGACCAAAGGCTTTATACCAATGACAGTAAAAAAATAAAATTAGATAGGCTAGTTAGAATTCAAATTGAAGTGACAAAAGCTTTTTAAACAAAAATTAGTTCAAAGATTGATATTGACATATCTGTGCTTCAATGGATTCAAAGCCAAATACTTCAACTTTTTCATTTAAGAAGCCAAAAATTTAAGAGCAGTTATATGTAAAAGCTGCTACCACTACATGAACAGGCCCAGTATGTAGGGCAGGCAAAAGCAGTAACTGTGGATAAAAACAAGCCACATTTGAATTATCATCTAAAAAAATATCAGATAGTGATTTTATGAGCAAAACCTCTGGTTAGATGTCTAAATTCCAGGTTATCCATCCTCACACAAAATAAAGTATTCCCTGAAATCATTTACCCAACTACATGCTTCCCTTCACTATTTATCCATTTTGCTTTTCTCTTCATCTTTACACTGAAGAGAAAAAAGCTTTCACATAACTCTTCATAAAGACACACAAGGGCCTTCTTCACCCTGACTTCAATGTAACTGGTACCAAATGAAGGTACTTCAGAAAGCTAAATGCAGCTCCTCTGTGCAGTACAGCAGTGTCTTAGTTTCAAAACCACCAATTTTAAATCACATTTTAAAAAAGGCAAACAGCATTCTAAACCCACAGATAAGAACTTAGATTAAGCAAAAGAACTAACAGTATCCCATAGTTTTATTTTCTTGACACCATGAATAATGTAAGGAAACGAATAAGAACACATTAAGAAATTTTGCTGCAAATGAAAAATGCTTGGATGCCTATATGCAGTCATTTTCAGCCCAGTTTACTGGCTCCCACCATCTGGGTGTCATGCAAAACTCTCCTAGAACGCCTAAAGCAAGTTTTTAACTTTAGGTCAGAACTCCACAACCACACAATAGCCACGTTTAGAATAAGGCCTCATTCACAATCTCACCTAGAACCTGGAGCACCTGGGAATGAATGCCAAAAATCTCCAGCTGGCCCCATACACCACCAGCTCAGGTTTCTGGCTCCTACTCTGGTGCTCCAAGGCTGCTCCCAGCTCACATTCCCTTTGGAAGCAGCACTACTGTTCAGGTTTATGCTGCTGTCAGTAATTCCTCAGGGACCTGAATGATTCTGTGCAGAGCCACTGCTGCACAAGCACACACCACAGTTTATGGATATGAAAATCCAACACATTGCACAGCTGACCACATGCTATTTGTCTGCTGCAATATCAAACCAGGCTCTCCCTAGGCTAATGACTGAATAAGCACTAAAGTATGAAGGACTCTGCTTCAAAGAACTCTAAGTGTAAGACATACTACAAAGACTGATACAACAAGAAAGCAAATTGGTAAAGTGAGAATAAAGCAGTCATTCACATGAAGACATTTGACAATGCTTGGCAGGTATTTGGAGACATCAAGGCAGGTGGAAATATAAAGGAGTATGTTGGACAGCACAAGGACACTGGTGAAGATATTTTATAAACACACAACTAGCACAAAGTCCACATGCAGGAGGCAGCACTTCACCACTTGGCACAATATGCAGTGAAGGGGAACTGCTCAACTTCCTCACCAGCTGAAACCATCACCTGCAGTTTAAAATGCTGGTGAAAAGGTCAGAAACTGTGCAGATGCACAGAAAGAGCAAATGTGACTGGAAAGAGTGATTAAGAAAAAGTCTCTAAAGAACAGAAGTCACAAAGAACAAACTTGCTTGCACAGTCAGGTGATGCAATTACTCTCCTTTTCCCTGCCCTGATGACAGTTCACATTAAGCTGTCTATTCCATGCACTACATGCTGGAAAATATTAAAAATACAAACCAAGTATCTCCAAAACTCAATGCTGTAATTTTCCTCTCTCTATCTAGGGAAGTGCTTTAAAGCATATCACTGAAAGTTTCTCAAAGCTTTTCTTTCAGTCCAATTACATGAAACCACGCTGCAATACAACACAAAATACTCCTTTTCCAGCTACTTCAAATCGAAGAGGGGAAGGACAGACACATTTCCTCATTCCAGCTATGTCTGCTATCAGAACTGAGAGTCACAAGCAGGCAATAAGGTGATATCTCACTAAGCAAGTTGCATGATGTTTAATTTTTTTTTGCACAGAAGAAAAGGCCCAACCTTACAATTCACTTGAAAAACTCACAGTGCTTGCCTCATCTCATACAGCACTACTGTGACAGAAAAATCTCACCAGGAACTTAGTGAACAAGATGTTTTAACAGGGAACAGACTTTCCAAAACAGGAATCAAATGCCCTCCCCCTCAGCTTTCCTCTAGGCACAATAGAAAATCCTGCCACTCTAACATTTCTTTTCCTAGTTTGTGAGGCTTGAAAAGTTGTAGTTATTTGCAAGTTTGAGAAGCTACTTAAATCATGCATCCAAAAACCATAATCTGGGTTTCTAGTTTGGTGGAGCTAAATGCTACTGGAACTAATTGACAACAACAGCAAACTAAAAATTAAACCCATGCACAGAAAGATAATACTTACAAAAAAGTTCTTAGAGAACTTGTTTCTTGCAGAAACAGAAATAAATGATCTTCAGAACAGCTTCAGAGGGATGTTAACTTTACAGGGAGAACAGCCCCATCAATCAGCAAAGATAAAACTTGAGCTATTACAATGAAAAACTAGCAATTAAAGCATCTATGTGTTGTATAGGTGATTAACACTTGAAAAAGTCTTAAAAAATATGTTCATGAAAAAAATTTTGAAATCACTTTAGAATACTTATATTTCACAACTACACTTTTAAACTGAAGTAAAAGTTGCAAACAAAGATAGGAAATTTAAAAAAAATTACTGCAAGCATATTTAGATTTCTAGAGACAGTTTTAAGCAAAATCTATAAAATGAAGAACTAATGATTGAGGAAAGGCAATTCCTACTGTAAGGCCAGGAAAGAGATTATGTTGTTTGCAGTTGGAATGAAGAGATTATGTTCATTGTTTCAAGGGATGGCTACACGACTGTGAGGTCTCATGGGAAAATTATTTCCCAACTTCTATTGCACAAACATATTAGTCTACCTTATTGGAACAACAAACAAAATAATCTTATTAAAACCAAGGCAAAATTTTTGGTAGGAGTTATCCATTTCATCCAGTTAAGTATTTGCTGGTTTAATAACATCTATACAATTTCTCATGGCTATACTATTTCTAATAGGTCCCCTAATAATAGACAGAAGTCAGGATGGATACTTGCAAAAACTGAAATGTACAGCTTCTCCTCCAGACCACAGAAGCACCAAAAAGGTCTTAAACTCAGTAAGACTCTTCCCTTTGTTGTCTCTTCTTCCCCTCCAAGGGCTTTTCTTTGTTACAGCAGCTACTCACAAAACTGAGATGTTTGTCAGTTCTAACATAAATGAGTTGCAACACTGCAGCTCAACTGAAACTCTGTGTAAAGACACAATTTATGTTCCTTTGTTTATAGCACCACTACCCTTTGGATTTTTGGAGAAGGCTGCAACAGCCAAAGCTTTTTTCTGTCATTCTTGCTTATCAACTCTTACTTCTTCAAAAGCAAGAAGCAAAGACATCCAGGTCACGTTAAAATTCAGTCTAAAATATTTAGATTAAACTAATGAAGTGTTTAACTACCTTTGCCATGAGGGAGGGAAATAGATGGAGCTGAACTAGGAAAAGACAGGACAAGCAGCCTGGGCAGTATCATGCTGCTGTGGCTGTTTGCTTCAGCATGTGAGAAGAACATCTGCAAGTAGACTGGCATCCTAGAAAATATATCCTGACTTTACAAAGAACTACTTCTCTGTAACTCCAAATATTACATACCGATTGATGATCACCAAGCCTTTCTATCCTAGACAATTCTTTATTTCTGAAATGATGTGAATTAATGACAAACAGATCACTAACCTATCTGCAACCCCATGGGGATGTGAACAAAAGGATGATGCCACAGCACACAGCAGTTTTCCTCAAATGTTCTCCTACCACAGACTGAAATGCTTCTTGGGTGTTGAGGGAAAGAAAAAAAAAAAAAGTCAAAACCTCAAGTGAAATAGTTTTCATACTTAGTTCATTATCCTTCATAACTGTTTTCACTATTAAATATTTTAAAGAAAGATTAATTGGAGTCAGAGATGATTATCTCTAGATTAATATATAGAGTTTATACTTAACCTTGTCAGTTAACTGGGTGGTCACTACTGTCTTAGTATGGAAGGTGACAATGGTGGCATCTTGACTCAAATTAACAGTGCTGGCTTTGACATCTTACACTGACGAGTTGTGCATGCACTACTATTCAGCTGAGTGTCCAAAGATTTTGGCTATCACCTCTCATGCAAAGCATGTTCCTCTAGCCTCTGTCCTCTTCTGTGCTGCAAATTATCATTTAGAGCCTTTCCCTCTGCCTGCAAAGTAGTTCAAGTCTCTGAAGTGTTGGCCATTAGTAACTGTTGTCCACCACTTCCATTTTTACTGCTGCAGCTGAAGCAGATATAGAAGAACACAACACACTGAGAATATTAACAATTTGCATGTTTCTGAGCCTCTTCTGCTGAAATGTTCTGTAAGATGATGATATTAGTTCTGAGCCAGTGGCTGGGTAATTTGGACACCAACGTGTCAAGTGTACAGTCAGCAAAAGGAATTTTCCATTTCAATCAAGTGTTGAACCCAAATCCATGAATTTCCTGCTCTTCTCTTAAATGTGTGTACCACCTGGAGTTCTTCCATTAGTCTTGGTAAGTTCCAAATTAGGAAATTAAGCCTCAATACTACCAAGGATTTCCAGGGTAAGCCACTTGATCTTTCTGTGGGCTAGCAAAGGCCTCCAGTGCTACTGTAAATTAACATATAATAGAGTATTTCAGCTGGAAGGAATCATCTAATCCAACCAGTTGATCACTTCAGGGCTGACCAAAAGTTAAAGCATCTCATTAATGACATGAACTGCCTTCCAACTATTGACACTTCAGTCATAATTCCCACAGTTCATCCCTCAATAACCCCTTATCAGGGACACTGACAAGCAATTCCACAGTCTTTAACCACAGCAAAAATTAAATATCCTACTAGAAAAGTGACTATCTTTACTAGAGACGTTGTCTTGCCTTATGTTCAGTTCTTCTGAAGATATTTCAGATGGCTTTCAGAAGACCAAGATAATGTTTCACCAGTCTTCCCAGGAATTCATTTCTTGCAATTAATGAAGTATATTTATAAACCTCTTATTCTCTTACTGAGATTCTTTAGCACTTTAAGTAATTTGAAGATTCTTCACTACCCATCAGTGACTCTAGTCAAGTTGATCTGTTTGTCTCATGGCTCCCAATAACAACTTTTCAACTCGCTTCTATGTATCCCCCAGAGTCAGTCAAACAGTATCAGGCACCTTCCAGTAGGAAGGTTTTTCCACTTTCTATATTTACTAGAAATTCAGCTTCATGGGACTTACTTGACAGAAGACCATCCCTGGAGAACTGGATGGAGCACAATGCTGAGGACAAGTTCTTGGGGTTTTGGAGGAGAGCTAGCCTTGTTCAGCCTGGAGAAGAGAAGGCTCCCAGGAGACCTTAGTGCACCTTCCAGGACTCAGAGGGGTTACAGGAAAACTGGAGCAAGGCATGGCAGGCTTGGGTAAATGGCTTTAAACTGACAGAGGGCAGGTCTACAGCAGGTATTTGGAAGAAATTCTTGACTGGCATCAGCTGCCCAGAGAAGCTGTGGATGCCCTATCCTTGGAAGCGTTCAAGGGCAGGCTGGATGGGGCTTTGGGCAACCTGATCCAGGGGCAGGCGTCCCTGCCCATGGCAAGAGGGGAGTTTGGAACTGGATGATCTCTAAGGTCCCTTCCAGCCCAAACCATTCAGTGATTCTTTGAACATCAGACATTTCAAGACATTTATCTACTATATTTGCTTCTATCAGTTTTCTTTCCATTTTTTCTTTGAATGCACAAAAATTATATTAACCTACACAGCGTGGGTAGTAGACACAGACCATAATCCCAGCTAAACTCTTTCCACTGTTTGCATAAACACAGATTTTAGACAACCCATACCTTTAGTACATCTAACTCTATAGTTTTCTGCTCTTAAAAAAACAAAACGAAAACAACAACAAAAAAACCAAATGACTCCCTCCAAAAAACTGAAACTCCAAAAAAACCTCAGAAACCCAAAACACCTCCAACAAAACAGTAACCTACATCTTAACTAAATCCCAAAGACCACGGGTACACAGTTCTCAAATCAAAGAACTGAAATGGAGAAGTCACCTGATCTGTCCTTGATTTCTGCTAGCTTATACTGCTACGGCAGAAGGAGAGCAAATGAGTCAAAAAACGGCACAACAGTAAGATGATGATTACAGTAAGCTGAAAACTACTATTCCCACATGGATAATGCACAGCCAAGGGCAGCTTCTCCCTCACCAGCTCTTCAGAAAGCACTGAAGAACTTAAAAAATTAAGAGCAGCTCCTCTGCATCCCCCATTCATTCTACCAGAAAAAGCCCACGAGAGTCATGACATTCACCTGCACGAGGAAGCCACAAGTATCTGGATGGACCTAAGTGAACTAAACAAAGCAGCTGATAAAGGCATGGCTCTGATCACTGGGGATGGAGAGCAGGTGGCAGAGGGGAGATGCAACTGTTACTCAGAATTTAACTTACTTGTGCCTTGAGAATTGCCAGTGAAAACCAGCACCATTGCCACTAGCAAGGAAAAACTCGCTACAACTTCCACCAGCGAGGAAAAACTCATCATTTCATTCCCAGGAAGCATATCCAAATGGACAAATAAAATATTGTAGAATTTTAGATTTACAAAACTGCATTATGGCTGCTGTACAAGTAATAAAGATTACGATACAGCATGAAGCAGGATGTCAGGTACAAGGTTTTCCAGTTTGCTGTGTAAGTCAATGTAAGAAGAAGAAAATAGTAAAAGGGAAAGCCAGAAACAAAATGCCAAAAGAAATTCAAGAATGAGAAAGAACAGGTGAACAAAAAGATGAAGACATGACAGGCATTCTTGCTTTTAATGTCAGCAAATTCTGTTTATTTACATTTGCTCCTATACTTACTACAGTTTTTGAGTACAGTCCCTATGTCTTTGGGCTTGGGAAGGTGCAAAAAGTTCCTTGTGAACCTAAACTGTGGCACACTACCAGAATCCTGGGGGAGAAAGTAATTCCTACCTTCAAATCTAAGCAAAAGTTTTTCAAAGAAACTTGGGAAGCTGTATCAAACACTTGAGGGCAAAAGGCTTAAAACTGGATTTTTGTTTTTTTCTTCTAGGTTACCATAGGCTAAAGGAGAGTTACATTTTCATCCACACTTAATTCTACTTCTATTTCACCTGAATAAAACATTCTTATCTCTAAGTGAAACAACTAAGACTCAGTACTAAATGCATATTACTTCTCATAAAGCCTACCAGGACTAAGTGTCTTTTCAAACTGGACCAATTGCTTTGCAGAAATTCAAAACTAATTATTTTATCATATTCTGATAAAAAATAGGCACTAACAGAAATATGATACGCTTCTGCAAGTTAAACAAATGGTTCCAACTGAACATTCCAAAATTATTTAATGCAGTTTCATGAATAACTACTTTAACATACTTAATGGCAAGCTTTAGGTTGTATTATTATAGCCTTGAAAAATCAGTTTAATTCACACATATTGTTCTTAAAAATGTGGATTAGACACAAAACACAGCAACTGTTCCAATGGAAAACAGATCAATGACCTACTGCATGACCTATGAGAACGCCATCTCCTGTGGGCCAGCCGTGCTTGCCACACGGCTGCCCTCCAGCCTGCTGCTGGAGGAAACTGCAGCTGTGGCACCAAGAACATCCACGGAGGGGCACCTGGACACTGGAAGCGCTTGACACCACAATTACAGGGATGCTGTGAGGAGTGCTTCCACCTGAACCGGGCCCTGCTGGTACTGCAGCTCCTGCTCCTGCTGGGACAACTCCTCCTCCAGCCCCACTGGCTTCGGGATCAATGCCCACATGCACCACGCCTCTGATCTCCAGCCAGCACACTTCATCCGTGCCTAGGAGCACACAAGAAATGCTCACTCCACACAGAAAGCCAAAAAGAAAAACTCTTGATAACAAAAAAGGCTCTCCTACGTATCTTTATTTAGCTCTTATAATTAGGACTGGGGGGGAAAAAAAAAAAAGGTAGTCCAAGCAATACAAGAACAACATTTACGGGAAATATGTTTACAGATTTGAACTTTAAATCTTAAATGCCACTGCCAAACAAAACCTCTAAAAAAAAAAACACAAAAACATCACAGAGGTTTTTACAAAACAGTGTATTAAAATGGTACAGCTCCATACGTTATAAATGCTTGCCCACGTATCTCCTTGCTAAAAATAATCAAAATACAATTTTCAATCACAAAGGCAGCAGTTTCTTTTACATTATTACTCAGCATGATGTGTAAAACCACTAATTCTGTTATACTGCTATGTCTGATTCTATAATTAGTAGACTATGTAACAAAGTAGCACAGAAAACTAACATCTCTATCCAAACTACATCTCACTCTTACACCCCAGCCTCAGTTGTTCTTTCAAATGTGTTAAGCCACATAAAATTCTAACTCAGTAATTGACATTAAATGTCTCTAACCCACACAACAGTACATGTGGGGGTCCTCACAAAATACAGCTTTCAGGCTCGGATTGAAATTAAATTCATCAGCTCACCTGTGAAACATTTAAGACTTGGCTTAAAACAATTATAAATGACAACAGCAAAACACTCTGGTGGTAATGGACAAAATCCTCTCAGGAAAAAAACACCTGACCCTGCCTGAACACCCACACTTCATGATCTCCACACATTCCTAATCTACCAAAACTGAAGTATTGTCAGCATTTCAGTATGTGAATGGACATAAAAAAACCTCAAAACAACACTTACAACCTAAAATAAGTACTTTTTAAGGGAGAAAAAAAAATTGAAGTCCAAGAAATGTCTTGTTTTTCATGCTAAAGGGAAGTGGTAAGTCCAATTAAAATCTAACATATGTGGATAGATGTTTAATCAGACTACAACACTTAGATCTCAAACACAGACAAAATAAACCAGTTCTTTAATCCCTCTACACAGTTCTACCTTATTCACTAAGTCTTACAGACTACCAAATGTTGCATCTTTAAAGAAAAATATAATATATAGACAGTTATATGGTAGGAGCGGGTTTTTTTATAATATTGAACAATCTTGGTTTTGTAAGTAATGCAAGATCTAAAGCTACTTTATCAGTACTGTAACAGGAGATATTTGCTTATTGTCAAAATACTGCAGTAACATGAGTTCTGCAACTTTGTCAGATTACGTGATCAACTCATCACTGTGCCAGGCCGGAACTAAAACTCCAGCAATATATGTCACAGAGGAGACAAACACAACATACTTGAAAAATATGAGTCAAGCCAGACTCCTTATTTTTAGAGAGGAGTCATTTCCAGCAAGTCTAGCTTTGTATTTAATCAACACACACACGTGGAGAGTTACAGAACTTAATGCAGCTTTTAAAAACTCACTTCCTCTTTTAAGAGATTTATGATCCAATTCTACATGAAACTTCACAGCAGCCATGCAAAATGACTATATGACTAGTTCAATCCACCACCCAAAATTTTTCATTAAAAAGACATGGATGAAATGTAAGAGCAAAGTTATGAATATACAGGTCTAACAGGACTCCACTTATTTCCACTAGGATTTACATACTTGCAAGCATTATATGGAAAGACAAATAACCAGACCTATTACCTGTAACTGAGACTTTTGCCAATACCTTGACGAAGAAAGAGGTAACCTATCCTGGAGTTGTATGAAAAATTAAATTAAAAATAATCACAACTACAAAACCTACACCAGACGACTCAGGCCAAGATACACAAATACATGTTGTCAAAAAATAAGCCTGCAGATGTGTTCTGAGCAGAGCCTGCAGAGGACACTGGATCATACCACCACTCAAGTTTAGTGCAAACAGATGCATACACAGACAACTGGCAAAACAGTCAAATGTAGGTTATTTCTGAGATGCTTCTGCTATGGAGTTTTGCATTTCCTTCTCAACTCCTAAGATGGTTGTCATAACCTCCTCAGAGGTATTTCTTCTACACACCTACAACCGCTCTTAAATAACCATGTTTAGAAAAAGTATCTGTTAAGCAATAATGAAATATTATCTTTAGAGATAAATTGGTTTTTATTTGCAAGCTAAACATTTCACATATCAGCTCTTGCCTTCTATTCTAAAAGCCACATCAGGTACTCTGAGTGAGATCCAAACTAAATCCTGCTGTAAAGTTTCAGCACCCAAGCCATTGCATACATTTTACACAACCTGTTTGAAATCACACTGAAGCAGCTAGAATGGAATCCTTTACATGTTTTGATGATGTAATTTAAAATGCTTTCCACTATATGACTGTGAAGTGCCTCCAACTTCATTACTAGCAACACCACACAATTGGTATTTTTTGTTACAGGAGCTTTTAAAGGAAGGATTTCTTGCCTCCTTCCCAAGACAAAGGCCTGGGCACTGGCTTATGTGGAATAAGCAAGACAACAGTTATGTTATGGGTGGGGAAATCCCAATTAAATGAGTCAAACATTTTCACCTAAATTACTTCAAGAGAAAGAAGACTGAAAACTCTCCTACGTGTCTACACTTTTGATACACACAATGAGAAGCATTTATACATCATGTCTACTGTCTAATTTTGTTTCCTCTGTAGAGTTTCTATCAAACTTTTTAAAAAGATAATACAATGTATAAATGCTGTTTTACAGGAAGATTCTCAATAGAGAATTTAGAAACCTGAATTCTCTTGATTCTTATTTAGTGCAACAGACAGTTAATTTTCATATAATTCCACATTCAAAAAACAGCAGGAAGACATACAAGCAAGAATTCAAACCCTCTACTGGCTTACTTGCCTCTGTGTATAAACACTTGGTCTAATAATTTTGGGATTTTGGAAACCACTGAACAAAGAAAAAGACAAAATTATCAAGGAGAATGCTTCTAACATTCTGATTATTCAGTGCACTCAAATATCACTAAATCAAGGAGACAGGGCAATATCTAAAAGTGAACTAGAAAGTGCTGTTTAAAAATCAGATCTAGTTCACAATATTGAGCAAGCTGACGTTCTGTTAACATACTTGCCCTAAACATCTGCAACATCTGGCCCACTAAGAACACTGCAGAGAAACACCCAAGGAAAAAAAGCTACATAAAGCCTTCAGTGTACTCCACAATGCAGTGTAAGATTTAATATCAACTGTCATAACAAGAGGCATCTTCTCATAAAGACAGGCGAGCCCAGCTCTGTCAGCCAACTGCCTGCATTGTTAGCTCAGTCACGATACCAGATACAATTGCAATTGCCTCAGCGCTGCGCCAACATCCCTAACAAGAAGAAAAAGATTCAGTACTACCGAGTGACACTAAAGGAAAAAAATAAAAACAAAACATTCTTATTATTGCAGAAAAAATAGTATTCAAATAACGTGGACTTTCCTACGTGCAACATCCACATAATAAACTGCAGAATGTGCATTATCAAGCAGTTTCTCACATGCATTTGCCCACTAACCATTCTGCTGGGCCAAATTCCAAATTTTCAACTCTGAACACTTCAGAAAACTGTCAGGTGATTTGGTGTCATTTCCACACATATAACCTAAACTACACCACCACTAAATTAGCATTTCCCTTTTTATTCGAGTTTCCTTCTCCCACTTCCCTAGCATATTTATATTCACATTGACACAGAGTTGTTGAGCAAAGTAGGCAACGTTTCCCCCAGCTTCTCAACTAAACTGAGACTGTTGTTAACAGCTGGTTTTAAACCTAGACATGACTAAATATAACAAAAAACTATGCTTTATGTACAAAAATGGTAACACGGCATAGTAACTATATTTCAAATGCATTCATATCCCACATACCTGAAGAGCTACACCACCAGCTCAGTGAAACTATGAAGGCCTGATCTCTCAGTGGAGATGCAACAAAGAGAAAGTAAAATAAACCGCAAAGTATTTTGTTAACATGTAGCACGTAAGTGAATATTAGGCGAATTAAGAGTTCTACCGATTCTCATTGCTCATACACATCTAATTGTCTAGAAAAAAGCATGCCAAAACCAGGTGATAAGAATCTCTTTATCACATCTCAAACACACTGCACATTTTGGTATTAAGCCATCTTGCTACAAACTGTAAACCAGAAGAATATAAACCGTCCCAAAAATAGTAATTTTCTCTCAAGGAAACAGGAATCTGACCTTAGGAAATACACGAAAGAAAACAATTCCAAAACAAAACCCAAAAATCTTTGCACAATAACTGCCACGGAGATTAACCCCAAACAGCACTCCGAATGCACGATTCACTCAGGACAGGAGGCATTTTCCCCAACTTTTTGTTATTGTGGTCTGCACAGGCACGTTTGAAGCAGAACCAAACCCCGCCGCTTCCCTGCGTGCTACCAGCTACCAAAGGCATTCGGCCTTCTCGCTGCACTCTCAGGAAGCGGTTATTATCTTTAAGAGCACAAAAAAAATAACCCAAGTTTCTCACACGTTCGAACAAAGCCCCGTTATCCCAGCCACGCAACGGCCCGCGGGGTCCGAGCGCCGCCCCCGGCTCCGCTCCCCCCGAGCCGGAGCCCATTACAGCCCCAGCGCTGCGCCCGCCCCGGGCCCCCGGCGCTCTCCGGGCACCAAGGCGGCCCCGCACACGCCGCCGGGCCGGGGTCGGCTCCCCCCGAGCCCCTCCGAGCGCACAATGCCGCC
>VXBQ01000290.1:107060-154671 GCA_013400175.1 Phainopepla nitens | reverse complement strand
GGCCCGGCCCGGCCCGCGGGGAGGCGGAGGGAGGAGGCGGCGGCCCCCGGCCCCTTCCGCCGCGCATGCGCCGCCCGCCGCCCCTCAGGGCGGGCAGCGCGGGAGGCGGTGTCCCCGCCGCTGTCCTTCCCGCCACGGGACAGCGTTAGGCTTCGGCTGCGTGTGTGTGTGCTCACTTTCATTCACTGTGCCCACGTCTGGTCTCCTCCGTGCAAGAAGGACAAGGACCTACTAGAGAGGGTGCAGCGGAGGCCACAAAGATGATNCTACTAGAGAGGGTGCAGCGGAGGCCACAAAAAAGATGTGGGGTCGGGAGCATCTCCCGTATGAGGAGACACACACTGTGGGGGCTGGACCTGTCCAGTAAAGAGAAAACAATGCAAATTTAATGCAAATAAGTATGTTAAAGGCAGGTGCCAAGAGGATCACAAAATCCTAGAATTTGCTGAGTTGGAAGGAGCCCATCAGGATCAAGGAGTCCAACTCCTGGCCCTGCACAGGACATCCCAAGGGTCACACCGTGTGCCTTAAAGTGTTGTCCAAGCGCTTCTTGAACTCTCAGGCTTGGTGCTGTGACCACTGTCCTGGGGAGCCTGTTCCAGTGTCCCAGCCAACCTCTGGGTGCAAAACCTTTTCCTGATACATAACCTAAACATCCCCTGGCTCAGCTTCAAGCCACTCCCTTGGATCCTGTCACTGGTCACCAGAGAGAAGAGATTGCCACTTGCCCCTCCACTTCTCGTCATGAGGATGTTGAAGACTGAAATGAGGTCTCCCCTCAGTCTCCTCCAGCCTGAAGCGCCTGACTAGTGCCAGAAATTTAAGGGGTGCCCAGTGACAGGAGAAGTGGCAACGAATTAAAACACAAGAAGTTCCACCTCAGCGTGAGGAGGAACTTTACATTGAGGGTGCAGAGCATTGGAAAAGGCTGCCCAGGAAGCTCGTGGAATCTTCATCTCTGGAGTGTGTCCGCCCACCTGGACACATTCCTGTGACCCTGTCTTGGACAGGGACTTGGCTGGACTAGATGATCTCCAGAGATCCCTTCTAACTCTTAGCAATTCTGTGATTCTGTGATTTTAGGCCTTTCAGAAAGTGTGGTGGTAGGAGGTGGTGCCCACTTGAGGGCCTGGGAGACACAGGGGAGGTGAGGCCTGTGTGAGGGGTCCCCTGCGGTCCCTGGTGACTCCCGAGGTCCCCACACCCAGCACCACCCGTGGGATGTGCGTTTCAGTGTGTATGTTACACCAAACAAAAACACATCTCAGCAGTTACTAATTTATTAGTTAACTGCTGTGCTAATAGTTATTAGGTGGTGATTTTGGGCAAAGAGCCAATTATTCCCTTCCTCTAAGAGAGTTAAAGATGGGATCACTGGTACAGCAGGGTGGTGCTGTTGGTAAATACAGTTCTGGTGCTGGTAGGCATAGCCACCACCGTGTCTTGATAACCTCATGCAATATGAGCATAAATTCGGCAGCCCCTGAAAATTAGAGGGATCTCTGCATGTCAGCAACATTTTAAAACATGCATTTCACAAGAAAATACCCTGTTTTGCCTTTTTACCCATTCTTCAAGAGCCTGGTTAGAGAATGCTCCATTGCAGGAAACAGTGACAGGTGCCATCTACAGATCAAACCTCCAGACCGACCCTGGCTCTCGGTGCTGTGGGCACTGCAGAGTCGCTGCTGCTGGCCCCTGGGCGTGTAGGCAGGGAGGAGTCAGGCCCTGCCTGTCTCAGTGACTCCAGGCTGCAGGAATAGCACCTGTACTGCTGCTGCTGGCGCAGCACTTGTGTGGATGAGATGTCTGTGACTACCAACTGTGCTCTTAAAAATAGAGACGTCTCAAAGGAGAAAATCCTCACTGTTTTCAGTATTTATAGACATGGCTGAGAACATAAAAGTTCCCAGCTCCTGATAAAGATAGAAACATTTCTGCAAGAAGTGAAAATGATTTCTTGAGCCTAATACTAGTCAGCTAAATACTCAGACGTCTGCAGCCTGCTGCCCCTCGCATGGCTAATCCCTGTGATCCCCAGTGTCCTGTCCCACCGCCACCTGGGGCTGTCTCCAGGGGGGCTGCAGGGCTGAAAAAAGCCAATTCCTGTGCTTACTGGGGAGGGAAGGCCTCTAAGTCACAGCCTCCAAGCCAGCCCTTCCCTTCGTGCAGACCAGCTGGGACTGAAGGAAACCCTGTTATGCTCTTGGCATCCTAACCACTTACAGCAGCTGGTCTACATTACACCAGCTCTCCAGCTCTGACCCTTCTGGGGACCCTGTTTGTCCTCAATAATTCTAATCAGTGCTTGTGTAAAGCATCAAATCTTCACAAAGAACTCAACATGTATTTGATAAGCATAAGCTTGTATGATTTCCACATCAGTGTGCTTCTCAGTGGACTTTTTCTCAGAAAAACACAACCTGATCATGAAACAGAAAAATGTTTAAGTGCAATCAGTTTGGCATTTGATTTGATAAATACAATTATTTGATTATTTTCTAAAGTATTTTTCTAAAAAAAAAAAAAAAAAAGCAATTCCACCACCACACATCTCACAATTTAATAATGGCACTAAAGCACTAAAGTTTTTGACTCATGCTAAAATAGTTCAAGAAATGCCTTTCTCTCTTACCCTTGTTCTGAGTGGAAACTTTAAAAATACTTAACACTTTAGATAGTTCTACTTGATATGTTTGTGTTGTAAAACATTACAAAATGTTTTTCCTAGCTATTCCTTTTTTTAAGGCTGTGTTAACAGCTGACTGGGTTCTGCTTACACTCCAGGCGTTTCAGATAAACTCCTTTAACACAGTTATGCTATGTTTTTTCTGTGAGTAAGTATCCTCAGTGAAAAATACTAAACAAATACACAGTCTGCAGTTTAAGACAGTAGCCAAGGATATGGAAAGCCTGGATGCCTTTGCCTTCCTCCACAGTCTTTCTCTGACACCTTGGGTAAGGCACTTAACTGAGGAGCACTCACAGAGACTGAAAGCTGCAGCCCTAACCACCCCCGCTCAGCTAGTGCCTAATCATGAAGAGGTCTGCGTTCTCTAAAGCCACAAACTTCAGGACCTAGAACTCTGGACATAAACAGAATTTATCCTGCTGTGCCATGACATTCATGTCCCCCTGCAGTTTTGACAAAGAGTACTGTTGGATCTATCAGGGTAGCAAATAATTAATTAAAACGAAGGTATTCCTCCATGAAAATGAAACAACTAGGTGTGGCAGATACTCTCAAACCATCTCCACAAAAAAAATGAAGGTCCCTGCAAAAGCTTTTAAAACAAAGTATGTGACATCCTTCACTCCCAGGACGGAGGAGCACCCAGATTTGATTCCTTTGCTCAAAATTTACAGGCATGACTTCCTTGGAGAGAGTCCCCAGCATCAGCAGCCTACTTTGGCTGCCCTCTGCTGCAGCTGGGCTGCTCTGCAGGGAAGAAGTCAATGTCTTCATCTCAGATCTTCTGCTTAATATCCTTGCTGGCCTTGCAGTCAGAGAAGCGTAGAGTTGTTTGGGTTGGAAGGGATTTTATGACCCTCTAGTCCAAACCCCAAGTCTAACAGTCCCCCATCTAATCCCCAGTCTAGCTGTCATCCTACAGCTTAAGAGGGGCAGTCATGGATGTGTGAACCTCTGAGTTCTCTGAAACAACAGTTGCAGTTAATTATGTACACCTTCACTGAGGGACAGCCCTGCAGCTCAGGAGCCATTGGAGCTCTCTCTCCAAGTTCCAGAGCAGAGCCTTGGAATGATGATTTATATCCTTAATGTGTCCCTTGTGAGCTACATCTTGGTAAAATATGCTGATCTGGATGTAGGTGTCATGCATTTGCAGGAGCAGATCCCATCCTGAGGTAAACTTTCCCACATCACCACTGCATATCAAATCTAGGCACCCAATGCATTGGGTTCTGCCTTCCATTTTGTCAAAATTAATTAATAAAATCAATGAGTCTGAAATGCTACAGTCACTAGACATGCTGCTAGATGCATTGCTGTAGGGATTTGTTTGTATTTCATGTTTTAGGCCAGCAGTGACCATAATACATAGGAGGGTTTACTGCAGTAAGAACTCTGTCCCAGTGAGCCAAGCCTCCCCCTTGGCTAATCTGTTCCCAGAGCCTCAGAGAAGGCTCTCTCCTCCTCTCAGGCTTAGGAGCTGTGGACTCTTTTCACAGCAGGACTTTCCCATTTATGCATCCTTTTGCCCCACCACTGCTTCCCAAGCACAGCCTTTCCCTGCCACAGCCATTCATGTGCTAAATCAGGGCTGATCTTCTGTTCTGTTGCTTTTGACCACTAACCTGTTCATTAACTCAGTCTCTGCAAATTCTCCTTGTGCTGATACTGTTGTCTGAATTCCCTCAATCTTCACAGTCTCAGCCTTCTCTTCTGATATAGAAACATTTGACCCACATTACGCAACTACATCCATTGTCTAGTTTTAATGTTTAAAACTACATATTTTAAGCTTTTCATTCCATGTGTTGGAAGAACTCTTCTGAGTTATATATCTTTCAAATTTCCCATTTAACACATAAAATGCTACAAAAAGGCCTTTCCCTAGTATTATTCCCATAAACCCATTTGACAACAGCCAGCCTCTCAGTATGCTGAAAAGACCAGTCTGCTCTACTCCTCAAAACAGTAGTATTATTTCCATTTGTTTCCTCCTTCCTGTATGTGCAGGAAAATTTCTGTAAATTTCTTCAAGGAAGGCCACATATTGTGGGTTTTTTATGAACTAGATAGCAACTGGCATATTACATGCTGTGTTAGTGCACGAGTTTAGCATCAACAGAAAATTCACAATTGTATTATAGTAAATTTTGTCACTAATCCCATTTTTGAGTGATTCATTACTATACTACCATTCTAAAATGCTGACTTGCCATTCAGTTGCACGCGTGGTCATTGCTCCTGTAGACATTATCAGTAAGATAATAATTCTGCAAGAACAAGACAAGATGTTTAAAGGAAATGCATGGGAGGAGGTGTCAGTGAGTGGAGTGCACAGCCCTGCAGCACAGATCATCATGAACTTGTCCCAAGAAAGAGATGTCTCTCCTGGAAATGCTTTGCTAAGTCTATGCTATAATGGCAGAAGAGGTGTCAGCTGAAGACTCGTTTCTCTTCCAGGATGGCTTTGGTGCCCCGAGTCATTCATCTCCTCATTATTGGCTGAGGTCTGAACAAACTTCATAAGCACACCTCAGAGTCACAGCCACCAGAGACTGCCACTATAACACAAGAGTCACTAATGGCATCACCTCATGCACACGAATGAATGTGAATAGCTGTGGAGAGCAAAGCCAGACATAATGCCGGCTGCCACAACAGAGTGGCATCAATGCTTATCTCTAAAAAAAAGCCTGTGTATCTCAATAGAAGTATATTTTTTTTCCCAGTGGAGAATTAAGTTCCGGGAACTCTCCATGATAGAGGCTTTTAGAGCTGAAGATTGCATATGTTACTCATTACAAAGAAGGGAACCTCAGAGTTGGGCATCAAATTAACTGTCACTCATTTCATACATTAAGCACTAATGAGTAAACATTCTAGTTTTGAAACATTGTAATTTTGAAACATTCTAATTTTGAAAAGGGGGAAAAAAGTTCAAAGAAATATCCGAGGCAATGGAAGCAAGCACAAGAACTCTGAATAATAGGGAGTATTTTTCTTTTGCACTCTTAGGATGACATAATTCAGCCATATCAGAACAAGGGAGAGTGGAAAGAATGCATTTTTTTTTTCTCTCCTAGGGAAATACATTATAAGAACCTGAAGAGCATATCCAGAAGTTTTGATTTTTTGCATAAAGTTTCACCAACTTAACTTGCATGAACTAGAACTTCTCTGTACCTTAAAAAATGAGAAGCTGTAGTGCAAAGGATGAACTAGAAGGAAGATCTGCAACAGTACCTTGACTTACATAACTTCATGTCTTAGGTTCATTAACACTCTTCTACCTCTTGCCGTATCAAATACTGGTCCTCCTAATTGCCAAAGGTTCCTCTGACAGGGCTCTGAGCCAGCAGCCTTGACACCAAGTGGACTTTGCTCAGGGTAACATTTGGACATCTGCAGTCATCTCTGCTCGTTCAGGGTAATCACTGGGCTATAATTTTTTCTTCTATCTTAACTGCACCTGAAGCTTGCCAGAATTTCCTGTTCTTATATAATGTCAAGGGGGCCCAACTGCAAGCAACAAGATGACTGGACACGTCATTTAAATACCAAAATGGAGCAGAGCTGTATTAGCTCAGAGCTAGTTCAGACCTCTGTTCTGACTCATCACTGTAGCATGAAGGCATACCCACTGGCCCCCATTTCCACGCAGAGAACCCAAACCTCCTGTGCCAAACTTGCCTTCAAAGCAGCAAGGCACAGCACAGTGAGTATAGAGTGCCAGACACAGACTGAGGAAGGGAGATTCCATCTTGCTTCCTGAGGATAAACAAAGTGGTTCAGCACTGTAGTACTGAAAAGTAGGTGCCAATGTTATGCACATATAACATAAGTAATAAAAAAAAAGTAATAAAAGTAGTGTAAGTAATAAAAGTAGCGTATTCATACCTCTGTGGGCTTGCCTTTAATTATATCTGCAGGTTTTACAGACTTCTAAAGTATTTCTCTTGTTTCTGATGCATCCTTTTTCCTAGGCAGTTAGTCAAACACAGAACAAAACAAAAAATTCATTGAGCTGAAACAATGCATTTTTAAATATTGCAAAATTCCAGTTCTTTTTGTGAGTCAGCTCTCCCTCTCTTGCAGTACAGGACCCTTGTCTCCAGCTAATCTATTATCAGGGCCCAACAGCCGTTTGTGCATCCACACCCCCAGTGCTGGGGTGGGGACCCGAGGGTGAGCCGGCATCTGGAGCAGAAAATGGAAAAGGCAGGGTGAGAGGGAAGAGGATTGCTTTGTTTTCCTGTGGGAGCTGCTGGGGGAGGAACCCACCCCCCCCAGCCAGCTACAGCTTTGCTGTCTCTCTGACACTGGGAGCAAGGAGCTTTGCAAGTGGGTAGCAGAGATTAGCTCCTCAAATGGGAATAATCAATTCCCATTTCCTCGGCACAGGAAAAGTAGGCACGAGACCACACCCTGCCGCCTGTGGCTTGCTTTGCCTACTGGCTTGAGCTGGCTCCAGACAGAAATCCAGTTTGGCCGGAAAATTTCTTCCCTCGTAATACGTCCTGTTAGTGGATTGCAAATCAGGAAGTTTATATGTGTAAATAAGAGTGCCCTTCCACTCATTTTGGCAAAGGACTAAGAATTAGAGGACATTAGCTGTAAATGCATCCAATTTTCATTCAAGAGAATAATACTACTTAAGAGTGATTCCTGTATATCCATGTTACATCATGCTGACTGCATCACTGACAAGGGTGATTAAGGAGCTATGATCTCTAGACCAGGAAGAATCCTCCAAACCTTTTAGCGCAGTTCTTTTCTTCATACAATCTCAAGTGAAAATTTACCAAGCAGAATGAAAACCTGGTTTCCATCTCCCACATATACTTCCCCTGGAAGGCCAAGAAAAGATGCTTACGTAATCATTTTCATCCTTCCTTTTATTTATATCTATTTTTAGCTTTTAACCAAAGCACACATATGGGAGGAATTAGTCTCAACACATCACCCTCTTCCCAAGATCATTAGTTTTTTCTGTTGGTAAAAATGCACAAGATGAAGTGTTAGCTGGAAGATACATGTTTGTTGCAACTTCATAAAGCAGCAGCCAGAGATGTTAAAGAGTGTCATAACTTACGTGACTTTTCCAGGCAAACACTGAGTCTAAGTGAGTCTAAAGTGATGTTATAGAGTCTAAGTGATGTTAGAGTTAAACAGCATTAAAATTACCGCCTGTCCTAGCTCTGTGAGCAGCTAGGCAGTAACTGGCATGGAGACTGGCTGAGCCCCCTTGACCCTGGCTAAGCTTATGCCAGGAGATCAACTTCACAGGGCTGGAAGCATGGATGGCCCAGAGCCCATCCTACAGCCTATAGCCGCTGCACAAAGAAAACGTTTTGGGCGTGTAGGGGCAAAGCCTGCCCTCACGCCGGCCCTGACTGCGAGCTGAAGCACATCCCACCCCTGCGTGGGGGCAGAGCAGTGGGAGGGTGATCTGCCTCACACGTGTGGACAGCAGCAGTGCCCGGCTGGGATAAGCCACCCAGCCCCCCCCTGCGCCCCGACTGTGGCCCAGGGAGAGCAAACAGGCAGACACTCACAAAACTTCCACCAGCTGTGCAAGTGACCTTACCCTATTTTCCTTCCTGGCTGTTGTTCTCCATGTGCTTTTCCTAGTCCCCCAGTAGCAGGGCAGGTCCTCTGCAGTGCCACACTGCCAAATCTGGTGCTTCCCTCACTTTTGTGATTAAGGAGAAGAGGCAGGTGGGCAAAGAGCCCCTGCGGTGGTCGGGGTTATTGGGAAGATGTTGTGGCGGCAGTGGGGCAGGCTGGGGAAGGGAGCTGCCTTCTGCGGGTCCTAAATGCCACTTCTGGTCCAGGGTTTCATTCAAAAATAGGGATCAGTTTTCGTGAAGTCTTTAAGGAATTCAGATCAGTACCTTCAGTTACTATGTCCCCTTTTTACCTGAGGAAACCTGTAATTATCTGGGTCAATGTTATTATGATGTTTCTGACAGGAATTGCATAGAGGAAACTATTTTATTATAGAACACTACCTAACAGAGTGGATATAGATTTACAGGTTAAGCTCTAAGCATGTGTTATAAAAGTTTATTTTAAAAGTAATAAAACTATCTTGTGTTAGTAACAGTACTATTGTGCATCTACTCTGAAATACAGGAATGCATTTCAGTAATTAAATAGAATTTTGGCATGTTTAAGTTCTATTTTTATTCTTGTTTGGTAGAAAGTTTTCACAAAAATATTTGTTTGTCTTCTGGTAATGACAGCATTCATTTGATAATGATTCTGCAAAACAGACTTTGTATAGGACAAGATAATCTAATCTTGAATTAAACTCAATAAATAAATGAAAACTTAATTCCAACATTTAAAAGGAGTTCTTAAGAGTACAAACAAATGAAAATAAATTATTAAGGCTAATTTAAGGTATTGCTAGGAAAAGAAAACAGGACAGATTTTCTATATATATATACACACACAGACACACACATATTGTATACATATATAGCTATAAACCCAGGAAAAAATTTGTATAATTTCCCTCAGTTGCTGAAAGAAAAAGTACCAATAGCACTTGATAGATTAACTCGACCTGTGCAAGCAGAGGTGGCATCAGTACTTTTCCCAAGTTTTAATTATTTCTTTTCAGCTGTGGTTCTCATTTCATCAGTGTTTCATCTTACTCCATCAGTATCTTCTAGAGCAGCTAGTATCATAAAATCATAGAATCATTGAGGTTGGACCTTCAAGACCATCAAGTCCAACCTTTGACCAAATACCACCATGCCAACTAAACCCTAGCACTAAGTGCCACAACCATTCGTTTCTTGAACACCACCAGGGACGCCGACTCCACCACTTCCCTCTGCAGCCCATTCTAATGCTTAACCACCTTTTCAACAAAAGAGCGAAAAAATTCTTCCTGATATCCCACATGAACCTTCCCAGGTGAAGCTTGAGATCATTTCCTCTCATCCTCAACACTCTTTATTATCTTTCACAGAGGAGGCTAGATTGAGTTCTGGCTGAGCTTTCACCTTTCAAATCTTCTCTCTACATGACCCAATGACATCCTTGTATTCTTCCTGAGTTGCCTGCCCCTTCTTTTTTTTTTTTTTTTCCTGAGTTTCATCAAAACATCCCTATTCAGTCAGGCTAGTTTTCTTTCCCACTGACTCATCTTTTGGCACTTAGGGACAGCCTGCTCCCGAGCCTTTGAGATTTCCTTCTACCTGGATCCCATTATTTTTAAGGGGTGCAGTATGTCCTATCAGTTTCCTCTTGAACACAGTAAGATAACAAAATATTCAGTGTCTAATTGGAAACATGGGATAGCAAATACATTTTAATAAAGAATATCTATTAAACAAAAGCAATCTTTTAAAGTTTAATGGTTGCAGAACCAGAATATGCTGAGTCCTTGCTGAGCAGGAACAGAGGCTGAAGCTCAGCTGCAGGCTGTCTGCCATCCCAGACACGAGCACTAACTCAGCTCGTGGTAAATTAATTGGTTTAAGATTCACTCTTGACCCCTCAACTTCAGATCCGCTATTGTAACATGACAGGGAAAGGCAGTTACTCTAAATATAAACAAGCTCAGTTTTAGTGATGATTCTTGTTGTGAAGCCTAGGGCTGTCCTGCATCCTCAGAAATGTCATTTCCACCCCACCATCCTACTCCCAGTAGCCCAAGCTGTGTTTTTTTTTGCTAGCTGCAGCTCACATTGGCATTTTAAAAATCTCAGCCAGAGCTCTGTGCACAAGGAGCCCTGTTTTTCATGCCAGGGGCACTGCTGCCTTGGGGACAACCACACACTGCTGGCCCCTGGGCACAGCATGAAAGAAGCTGGTGGGTCCAGGCCATCTCCAGTGGGGTGGAGGCCCAAAGCTGCACTCTTTCAAGGCTCAGATGTGAGAAGAGCTAGGATATACTGGGGATGTAGAGCCTTTCAGTCAAACACATGGGGCACCCATTCCTCAGGCAGATAGATACCTCTCAGTGAGTCCTCTTTCCTTTGTCTGTTTTCACACAGGACATCTGGGATGTGTTGTCTCTTTGCCCAAATTTTTCCCAAGATGTATTTCAGAGCTCCACTTCCCTGGCCTTTATTTCCTCTCTGTTTATCTCTACTTATATGTTTATCTCAGTTTATCTTGACTTAGATGGCAAGCACAGGCATCAAGATCTGCCTGCAACTGCAGTTCAAATCTTGCATTTTAGAGGTGACAGTATGCAAGCTGAATTTGTGGGTTTCCATGTTCTTAAGTAGAGAAGGCCATGAAACCCACATCTTATGTCCTGGATGAATTCTCTAACCTTTAGTACTTCTCATACAACTTGATGTTTGTTATTTGGTGTTTTCTTAAATTAAAAAAAAAATCTTGATCCCTGCAAAATTTTATAAGTATAATATTGGTGTCTACCTCCAGAGAAAGCTATGGGCAATGGTTTTGGCCACTCCACCCTCAGATTACAGGTTATTTTTAATCCCATCCAGAGATTTGCAACTCCTTTCCAAGCATGGGACAGGGAAACCAAGCCCATAACTGTGTTCCAAATATCACTCCTGGGACCTAAAATTAAATATTATGAAATATTTGCCCACATGTTTTGCCTAGATTTTACCACTGACATTGCCCTTTAAGTTAGTTTTCTCTAGTCCTCATAGTTACTCCTGAGATAAAAACAGCCATAAGGACATTAAGGAGAGTTTTCACTCACAACTCGAACATGGTCTATTTATGCTGTCTTAATGTTGAAGAAGTAATACTTACGGTAGGCTTTCTTTTCAGCCAGGAATGCAAAACACCAAACTCAAGTGCCGACTGAGCCATGTCGCATTATTGCTCGGGACCAGCAGATGGCAACCACCCATTGCAGCGTCAAAGGTGAGTGAGAGTTGTTCAGCTTGAGCAGGAAAGCACTGCTCCTCCACACGAGGAGAAAGCAGAATTTGTATTTTTTCCTCCTTATACCTGTCCCTTTTGGAAGAGAGCAGTGAGTTGCCCTTTTGCATACTCAGTTTTGACAAATTATAATCGTGACAATTAATTTGACTAAAATATCTTATCGCTGCTCCTTAATGCTAATATCAGTCAAAAAAAGAATAAGACAATAGAAAAAAAATCCAAAGCAATCAGACTGCCTTAGCTTCCACAGGAATAGTTCCTGTGTTCTTATCATTATTAATTAGATTCCTTATTACTTTAGGTGGAAGCAGTTAGAACTGAGTAACAATGAATCTGGGATCAGAAATAGACTTCCCTCTAGGAATTGACTGAGGCTATTGACATACCAGTTAATTAATTCTGGTTATATGAGGGGCCTTACAGAAATTTTTTTGACATGATCAAGTTTGAAGAAATTCTAATTTTTTTTTCTACAACATTAGATTAAAAGTTATTCATTTCTAGGAGCAAGAACAGTAAAGGTTTGGAAAAAATCTCCTCCAAGAACCTTGCATTTACACTTCAGAACAGAAGTTCCTTCATTAAAACAGAAGAGTTAGAGAAATATATCTATAGCCTTACTAGAAGGATACTTAGCTACTTGTAGTCATACGAAATTTTCCTTTAGCGTTGATTTAACCATATTTTGTGCCTTTGTTTTCAATAAGGATTGGTATACGTAATACATGTATTAATGCACACAGAAGTAGAGTGTCAGTAGTGCAGGAAAAAAGCAGACCTTTGGACCCCTGAAGGATTCCAGCATCACCTTACAGTGTCATTTGCAATTTAAAGAAGAATACAATACAAATAGCTAAACCAGACAAGAAAAGCACTGTCACTTAGTAAAAACAAACCAAAATACTCTGCATTACTGGAATGCCTCCCTCCAAATTCTCAACCACTTTGCAAACCATTAACTTGAAATGTGTTAATTTGCACCCTTGCAGTACAAGGTGTATGTTTATTCTCAGAACTCACACCTTTTCTGGGAAAGCTTAAAAAACCTACTTGGCAGATAAAGTGTAAGCTTTCCCTTTTGTTACAGCTACTCCTTGATCAGCTATGAGCTTCTATAAGAGACTTGGAAATTAGGAAAAACCAGCTGGCATCCATTTCCTAGTGAATACTTGAGAGGTGATACTAGAAACAGCTTCCGAAATCCTTTACAAAACCTATCAAACTTTTCTCATTATTTCCTTAATCTAATAACAACATTTATACTCTAACCCTCTCGACTTTTTAATGAGATTTGAGAACATTTTTCTTCTTTAGAGAACCTAAAGTCCCTCAACCTGATGATAAAATTTGAGCAACTTCATTTGCTTTAGCATGAGAAATTATGCAACTTGTAGGTGGACCCACGAGTTTTGTTAAGGGTTCAAGAGTTACCCTGGACTCTTCCTGTAGACAACTGCAAAGCTAGTTGGATTTTTGGGATTTTTTCAAAAAGACAAAGAAAGAGAAGTCTAAATTATTTAAAAGAAATTTTTAGAGAAACAATAGGAATATTGCTCTGTTTATAGTCACGCTGTTTTTAGCTCAAATGTTTGAGAAGGACAGATAGTTTTAAAGATTCAAGATCTGTGGTTGCCATGAAGGGCAGAGAAAGGTCTCACTTCTGGTACTTATCACAACAGAAGTTTGCAAGAGACCTCCAAGGACAGTAACTCTCCAGTAAAGTTCCCTTTCGCTCAAAACTTCCTACACATCACAGATCACAAAATACACCCTCATGCACTGTAATAGTCATATTTATAGCAGAACCTGCCTCAGGGTCTGGAATTTTTTGTGTTAGATATCTAAGTAAGGGTCAAGGGTATCTTCAAAAGCATGTTTTGTGTTTCTGTCATGTGTGCATTGAAATGCGTGTTGATGAGCTATCACAAACTACTCTGAAGGTTGTGGTCTGGTAGGAGTGTGCACATCTTATGTACAATGGTAAAAAGGCCCTGGAAAAATGCAATTGTAGCCTTTCCATGCTTCTCCTCCTGCACTTCCTAAAATTGGAAAAAGCACATATTGCCCCCTACTACTGTGCAGAAACGGTCTCTGGACTGTTTTTAGCCAAACATTTGTTTCTTTGATCAAGACACTGGAAATGTTCCTTGTTGAGCAAAGCCTTAGCATGTTGGCTGGCAGACTTGTTAGTTTTATTATGTTATGGTAAAGAATGAAAATATGATTGGGCACTAAAGCGAGTCCTTGAACATTGACTTTTAAGCAAAGAATAAAGTACAGATTTGCATGGAGACTTTGCTTACCTGATCCTTTTTTCAGATGCTGTTTGAAGGAGATTTAAAGGAGAAATAACCATAATCACAGTCCAGTAATGTGCTGAGTGATTCTGAGGTGGTGCTGGATACTAGCCATTGCCATTGCTTGCAATGAGGGATAATCAAAGTCAGTGTAATAAATTACCAAGATAAGATGGGTAATGAAAGAATGCAGAAGATAAGTTTGTGTTTCTCATGACTTTTGTAATTATTAACTAAACCTTAAAGCCTGAGGTAGTCCTTATTCAAATGCCTTAATCCTTTTTCAGATTCTCTCCTTAAAACATCTCCTCACATTTCCACAATGAGGGAAAGGAAGACAACAGATCCCCTGCATTCGTCCGATCCACTGCATTGGTCCACAGATCTGAGTGAAGGGAAGGAGAAGTTAAGACTGAAACAAGAGGTCGGTGTGATTAGCAGCGTGTCATTAATTGCAGGCACCATGATAGGCTCGGGGATCTTTATGTCACCTGAGTGGGTGCTGCATCACCTGGGGAACCCTGCCAGCAGCCTGCTCATCTGGGCAGCATGTGGTCTCCTGGCCATGTTTGGAGCCTTGTCGTATGCTGAGCTTGGAACAATAATTAAAGAGTCTGGAGGAGAATATATTTACATTTTGAGGATTTTTGGTTCTTTTCCTGCTTTCCTTTTTGCCTACACTTCTGTCATCCTGGTGAGACCAGCTGGTTTGGCAGCTGTCTGTCTGAGCTTTGCTGAGTACGCCGTTGCGCCGTTCTACCCAGGATGCTCATCTCCGCAGGCTGTCATCAAATGTACAGCTGCCGCCTGCATCCTGATTTTAACTATCATCAACTGTCTCAATGTGAGGCTGGCAACATCTGTTATGAACATTTTTACAGCTGCCAAGCTCTTGGCTTTGTTGGTGATTGTGGTTGGTGGGTTGGTGCTGCTGGCCAAGGGACAAACTCAGAGTTTTCAGAATGGTTTTCAAGGCACGACTGCAGGTATTGGAGCAGTTGGAGTGGCATTTTACCAGGGACTCTGGTCCTATGATGGATGGAACAACCTAAATTATGTAACTGAGGAACTGAAGAAGCCTGAGGTGAGTGAGTGAGTGAGTGAGTGAGTGAGTGAGTGAGTGAGTGAGTGAGTGAGTGAGTGAGTGAGTGAGTGAGTGAGTGAGTGAGTGAGTGAGTGAGTGAGCGAGCGAGCTGGGTTTTACTTAATCCTGATGTTAATATGTTTGATTCTACCTGTGATTGTGTTAAGAGTGGTAAATCAAGGGATTTACAGTGAGGGTGATAAGACACTGACACAAGAGATGTTGTGGATGCCCCATCCCCAGAAATGTTCAAAGCCAGTTGTATGGGGCTTTGAGCAACCTGCTGTACTGGAAGGAACCCCTGCTCATTGCATGGGGTTAGAACTAGATCATCTTTAAGGTCCCTTCCAATCCAAACCATCCTGTGGTCCTATGAAAGTCCTAAAATAACCCATTGACTGGAAGAAATTAATAGGCAGCACTTGGATGCTTTGGGATGAAGTTTTGTCTTAGTGTTTAGAGGATCTCACTGTAGATATCTAGATTTATTCAGAAAAGCACTCACTACTATAATCTATAAAGGATTCTTAGCACCATGTATTTCCTTAAAGACTTAATCCATAATCTGTGATTTAGAAAACTACTTTATCTCTCCCTGTTGCATTGAGGGGCAACTTCAGAGCAAGCCAAGCCTCACTGGAAAGTGGAACTAACTCTGTGAATGATCCCTGTCTTTAAACATCTATATTTTAGCAGTCCATGCTATAGGCACTGAAGTAGCTCCCCACATCTCACATCAACCTTCTCTGTGCCATATTACCCATTTTCACAAATCAAACACTGCAGCAATCAACAACTCTTACTTTGCAATAGTTGTATAAGTGCAGAGTTTATAGAGTGTGCTTTCTAGCACAGCAGCACACAAGTTCCTACAGATTAAATGAAAATACACAGTTAAATGTTAACCTAAATGACAGCAAAAATCCCAGAGCCACTCTCTCCCACAGGGTCATGAGCACTGATAATCAGGCCCTTCGAGAGTGGAGACACCACCATTAGGAAGTGCTGTATCTTATCCTGTGTTGAGAATAGGGAATGCAGAAATTGGTATTTCAGGTTCTTAGATGCATACATTGCCATTTCCCAGTATTTTTAGTTGCATAGGACACTGTTGATTTTATTGAGTCTTAAAATGATCCTGCGGTGCTCTAAGACACAATCCTGCCACTAATATTTCCTTCCTAGAGCAAATCCCCTTTGAGATTTTGAGATCAACCCCCTGTTTTGATTTAAACTACTGTAGAGTAGTTAAATGTGATCCAACACACTGGAACTTTGTCCATGGCAGTGAGGTGTTTATGGGAAGATGCAGCACACCAGGAGACATAACACACTAATAACAAATAAATCAATATTAAAACTATCAAGAAGTATGCAAAAGGCATCTTGGGCAGCCACAAAACAAAATCTTTGTAATAAGATTTGGTGGGTTCTTTTTATTTTTGTTTATTCTATTTGGTTGGTTGTGGGGTTTTTTAGACTAACTTTGGAACTCTACAAGACTGGTGTGAAAACTGCCATGTGAATCTGGATCTGTGTCTTATTCTGAGAAAGAGCTTAGAGAGCAGAGGAATTTGAATGAGAGATATGGGTGGTGGCAAAAACAAAACAAAAAAAGCACAGTGCAGGCATAAATGTGCTGCACCTAACACTGCTGCCATCCCTTTTCCAGGTGACCCTTCCCAGAGCTGTGGTGATTGCCATTCCTTTGGTTACGTGCCTGTATTTGCTGGTAAACGTGAGCTACTTGGCAGCCATGACTCCCTCTGAGCTGTTGTCTTCAGGAGCTGTGGCTGTCACCTGGGGGTGAGTTCTGCGTGGGACAACACGGCCAATGCAGCCCCAAGAAACACTGGTTCTCTCCTGAGTTTCAGGAGATTTGAATGTTATTCCCAGAGGCAATGGCAGCACTGCATTGGTCAGGCCAGGAGGACCTGTCAGGCCGTGTTACAGAGAAGAAGAGGGTGACAAAGGTGCTCAGGGGGCTGAAGCACACCGCTGTCGGAGAGAGCTGAGACTGTTCAGCCTGGAGGAGAGAAAGCTCCAGAGAGACTTATAGCATGTTCCAGTGCCTAAAGGGGGCTACAAGAGAGCTGGAAAGCAAGTTTTTACAGGGCATGTAGAAGTAGGACAACCAGGAATGGCTTCAAATTGAAAGAGAGTAGGTTTAGCTTAGACATAAGGAAGAAATTCTTTACTGTGAGCGTGGTGAGGCCCTGGCACAGGTTGCCCAGAGAAGCTGTGAATGCCCCATCCCTGGTAACATTCAAGGTCAGGTTGGATGGGGCTTTGAGCAACCTGGTCTAGTGGAAGGTGTTCCTCCCCATGGCAGGGGCTTGGAAGAGGATATCTTCAAGGTCCGTTCCAAACTGTTCTGTGGTTCTATGAGGCCAAGGCTGAGCAGCTCCATCTGGCCACGGTCTCCAAGGTGCAACTAGGCTGCCAAGATAGCACATTCCTTACTCCCTGTTCCCTTTGTTTACACTGGGAACCTGTAGCTCCCCCCACTCCTGTTTTACCTCATGGGAAGTGTCCATAAAGGAGAGGTGAAGGTCACACCAGGAGCATCTCCCCACAGGCACTGGGCATGTAGCAAGGGTACATATCCACACTTGAGGACTGAGAAATGACCCACATTTTAGATATCTCCAGGAAATGGAGAGGGCAATATGCTGCCCTGCTAATGCAGAAGCAATGGGTTGAGAGTGAGACAGGAGTCAACTGGGTGAATCCTGTCCACTTGGCACCTGGAATATAGAACAGACCAGAGTCAGTTTCTCCATCTGTGGGGAAATGGAAAATTGCATTGATCTCAACAACATTTTTGAGAACTGTTATACTCAGGTTGGGTAACTGTAACTGTAACTTCAATTGGCTTGTGTTTTTCCAGAGCTGCACAGAAACAATGTCTGCCTTTCACCAACCTGAAGTATTTGGTGACATTAAACAGTTTCTGTGCAAGACAAGGAATTTAGGAAGAGAAGGAAGGGACCATCATGAGAGGTGTAGACACCATCAATGATCTTCCACTAGAACATCCAGCCTCAGTCTAAATATTTCTAAAGATACAGAATCCCTGATAGGCCTAAACGAGTCGTCTGGCAGAAGTGATGACATGGTGTATCCACAGATTATGTGCTGCTCATCCTCCTCCTAAACTGTCAGCAGCAGTTTTGCTTCTGTGTGCATTTCACAAGATCTCCCATTTGAAGATCTGACTGAGTTCTTGCTGGATATGTTCTCTAATAGCCTTTCATGTCATTATGAGCAGGAGTTTTTAAAGGTCTTGTGCTTTGTTTGAGCATGTCACAAAGCCTCACTAAGCTGCACTGCCATGAACTTTCCCTGCACTTCCTTTCCCATCATTCCTAATTAACAAGTTATTCGTGAGCTTCCTCCTTTGCAACACATTTCCTTTTCCTGCCTGATTAACCTTTTCACCCAAGAGTGCAATTCAGGAAGAAATATTGAACTAGTGACAAGAAAGCTGGGCCCTCAAAGGCTGGGGAACAGGTAGGGAGCCAGTCTGAGGAGGGGGTGAAGGTTGTGGCTCACAAGCAAGAAATGCAGCTATTCAGGCCATTAAGCAAGAATGGGAGGAGTATAAAGAAGGCAGAGGAGGAGTTGTCACATTTAAATGCATTTATTCCCTATATAAGAGGAAAACTGCCAGAAAGAAACATTGTTCAGTGGTGAGAGATGCAGCCACAACAGGAGCTCAGGAAACTATTTCTAGCATTTCTTTGATGACAGTGATTTAACAGCAACCACAGGTTTCAGTTTGCTTGTAAATAAAGTGGTCTAAAAAAATTTTTGAGTATTGAATTTTTGCCAATTAGATAAACAGAGTGTTTGTGTATGTGATAATTATCCCAAACACCAGCATTTATTACTCATTTAATACTCTCACTGCTGCTTCATTCCAGAAGACAATCTTCACTTTTAGGTGAGAAATTTATCATACCTTCCAAACATTTACCATGAACTCTGTAACTCTGCTACTTCTGTTAAGGAGAAAGCAAATCAGAAATGTCTGAACATGTAGAACCAAACATCTGGAATTCAAACCATTGCTTTGGCTTAAATCTGATTCACAGAAGAGCATTAATAGGTGCATGTTGGATTAAAGGGTTAAAATCCTATGCATATTGAGGAAGAGGTTGTAATGCAGAATATTTCTTCCACTGTGATGGGAACAGTTTTTCTTCTGTGATTTTCAAGCTAATACTATTGGTTGTGATAGCAGTAACTTCAGACATTTTGCCACAGTGTTTTTTGCCTTTTGTGACAGCTTTGTGCACCATTGCAGTGGGGACAGAATATATATATATATACATACATATACATATACATATACACACACACACACATATATATGTAGGTATGTATTTGTATATATGTATGTATGTATATGTGTATATACACTAAGCAGGAGGAAAAGCTATCGGCCAAGACAAACTTACTAGTCACTAAATGTTATGGGAATTGCAAGAAGACTTGAAATCATTAGAAAGACTTTGGGAAAAAATTCAGTATAATACAAGAATAATGGAGGAAAGAAACCCATCTGGTTTTACAGTGAGTATTCAATACATCTATGAACTGTATCTTATGCTGTGAACTCTTTCCCACCTCAGGGACAAAGTCCTGGGCAGCTGGGCATGGCTCATCTCCCTGTCAGTGGCCCTGTCTACGTTTGGTTCAGCGAATGGCACGTTCTTCAGCGGAGGCCGTGTGTGCTACATTGCTGCCAGGGAGGGCCATATGGTAAGCACAAAGAAAGGGGTCTGGCTTGCTTTGAGCAACTTCACCTTCCTGTGACACTAAAGCAGAGAGGAAAACACTGTGTATGTTCAACTGGCAGAGTGATAGCTCCTCAAGGGGCTTGTTCCTTGCTCAAAGACTTTAATCCCTGTCTCTTTCAAATGTTAGGTATATGTTGTTTTTGGGCTTTCTTCTTCAGTCAGGTACTTTCAAAAAGATGCATATTCACATCTAGCCTGAATTTAAGAACAGCTTTGAAATGAACCACTCAAATATTGCTGCATTGGAGCACCAGGCACAGGCGGTGGGGTGACCTAATACCTGCCAGGGAGGGGGAATCTGGCCATGCTTGTGTGTAGTAAGGCACTTTGCTCGCCCTGGGAAGGTAGCCCAGCACCAGCCAGCTGCCTTTGCATGTTATACTGACTACACAGGTTGGTCTCAGGAGTGTTCCAGCCTTCTCATAGGTAGTCCAGCTTAGATGCAGCATAGGATATCTCTGCTCTTCAGGCTTCATAGCAATTACAAGGTGACACCAAGCCTTACATTTCTCCTAGCTTGGGTTTATCATTTGTTTTGTTAGATGGGCCAAATCTGGTAACTCAGTGGAGGTCAGGCTGCTGCAGCTCCCTCCTCCCTGGTCCACCCAGTAAGTCCAGCAAGTATTCACAGTAGCCACACACACACAAACACAGATATGAAACATATTTATGTACACACGTATGTATATACACTGCTGTATGTATACATACAGAGACAGCAGGGAACATAGAGCTGCGCTTACAGACATACCTGGGGCTCACACAAACACCAGCACTAACAACACCAAGGGCCTCTGGTTCCCTCTCTGGCTGATCAGGGGTCTATTAGTGAGAAATACATATAGAAACATATGTACAGTGTGGGTCCCTCCAGCAGCTGGGCTCAGACACTCAGCCCCCCTGGATCCCAGTCTCCCCAGTTGCTGGTACCTGGGCACAGACCAGGTTCAGGTTACAGACCCCCTCACTCACAGGTATACCTCCACACACACTTAACCACACTGTTCCTCAAAGAGGAGAAAAAAGGCTGAGCTGCGTTTGTCCTCTGCTTTGAACAGACCTCTTGTGTTCCTCCTGAATCTCTCTGCTTTTTTCGGTCCTTCCCAGCCACAACATCTGACATTTCTGTCCTGTGAAGGCACTGAGATAGGCTGGACAGAGAGGTTGTGGATGCCCAACCCCTGGAAGTTCGAGGCCAGGATTGATGGGGCTCTCAGCTGGCTGATCTAGTGAAAAGTGTCCCTGCCTACAGCAGGGATGTTGGAACTAGATGATCTTTAAGGTCCCTTCCAACCCAAATCATTCTGTGAATCTGATTCCCTCCGAGCTATGCTCCTGGTTCCTAGCAGGGAATCTTTTATGCGTATGAGTGACCAGGTTGGTGGAGATATCTGGACTGGTGGTTGCTGATTTTGGAGATTCCTGGTTTCCGTAGTTGCTGGTTCCTCAGGTTCTCTCTCTAAGGACAGTGCCTGCTCTAGCATGGCAAGCTCTGTGCTGAGAAGTGCACAGATGATCTGAATCTGACCATACCAGACTATGAGCTGAATGCTTATGCCATTTCTCAGACACTCATCTCTAGCAAAAGTCCTTGCATGATATTTTGGATGGGAATTAAAAATAAAATTAAATTAAATTAAATTAAATTAAATTTAAAAAGCAGACTTTATCATTAAACTTTCCCAATGAAATAAACAATAAAGAGGCTACTAATCCTGAAACAAATCCTGGTTTAATTTGTATTTACATAAATCTTTCAGGAGTAGTCCTTAGCTCATTTTCCAGTCATCCCAAGATAAATAAGTCCCAGAGGGCAGAAGAGTGGGTCCATGGCAAAAGGTCCCGATGGTGGTCAGGAAAGCTCTAATTTGACTCATTCTGTCACATCAGTAGTTTGAAAACCTCACTTTGCCTGCTCAAACTGAGCATATTTGATACGAAACCAGTGAGACACAATAAAAATACCCTTGCAGGAGTTTTCTGTATTTACACTCCTTGGAGTTGGTCTGGTTTTGTATGACCCTTATTTGCTGATTATGAGTGGCTCTGGCTGCAGGCAAAGCTCCCAGCAGCAGCTGAGGGGGTGAGTAAGGACCTCTGAGTCCATGAGATGATGATACAGTGTTTTGCTTTGTTTTGCAGCCTGACATTCTCTCCATGGCTCACGTTCGATGCCTCACGCCCTCCCCTGCTCTACTGTTTACATCTGCGATGTCTTTAGTAATGATAATGTCAGGAAACTTCACCAGTATCGTGAACTTTTTCAGGTAGGTGTGTGGGGTTTCTGTTTGCACCCCCTGTGCTCCTGGGTTTTACATTGTTTATAAGTATTTTCTTGCATTATCTTTTTGAGCCTGGGCTAGTGCTTTCTAACCAATACTGGGGAGAGGAGGAGGGAAGAAAGAAAAGAAGGAGATTGGGAACCAACACCTTTGCAATGCATGAATGCTCCTGTCACTAGAGACGTAACTGAATGTGATTCATCCCCTTTGAATCAGTAATGTTCAGATAATTCTGAAGTTCTCACTGTTTGTGCTAGAAAGGAAATTAATGGAAGAACTAATAAATTTATACCAATATTCACCTTTTTAATTGGAGATATGAACATCTGGGATCTGCAAGGCAGGACTGACATTCCTGGATGATCTCACCCCAAGTTTAATGCTGTCTAATGTTTTTTCTTTTCTTCGAGTTTTATGGCATGGCTTTTCTATGGAATGACTATTTCTGGGCTCCTGTATTTGAAAATCAAGAAACCAGAACTGCCAAGATCTTACAAGGTAATGTAATAACATAAAACCGTCAAATATTTTCCTATATTATTCAAATGACCAAGGATGAACACTGGTGGCTTACAGATTTAATGTGGTTGTCCTTCCTTTTTTAATTTCAAGTTTTGTGTCAGCAAAGCCAACAAGGGGTGAGATAGTGTGAACACAGGGGTGTAAGTCAAGATTGAATTCTCTCTCTTCATAAGCTAATAATGCCCTGCCTCCCCACTATGAAAACATATCTACCATCTTCTCTTTTTTTCTGAAATATTTAAGTGGCAAATGAAGGATAATTCTGATCAACATTGTAATCACCTGTTTATGCTTGCAGACTTTGGGCAAACTCCTTGGAGGGTAGACCAGGGGAAAGAACCTTGCAGAGGAAAAAATAACTTAGGTAGAGTTCCCCAAGTTGTTTGAGATGACATGGGAACAGGTCTGTTCCCCACAAAACAGATAAAAGGAAGTCACATGTTCTTCCCCTGATGCCATGGGTGAGCTAATCTGCAGTGCTTCCTCAGTGACTGAGGATTATTAATGAATGCACAAGCCACCCTCCTTTGAGGAAGAGTGCCTTCAAATTGAAGTTTAAATGCTTTCTGACCAGGCTTACAGAAATTGCCTCTGAGATTGCCTGTCCACCTGTCTGTCAAGATATGGATAAAAGTTTTTGTGCAAGGGTGCTAAGGTACAGTTGATCTGAATACAGTTGCTCTGTGTTTTGTCTACAGCTTGACTTTTAGATGCAGGGTAGTAGGGAGAGCAAGAACAGACCTGGCACTAAACCCAGTAGTTTGCATCTTCAGTCTAGGATGGCATGAAAGACCAGGGGTTAAGGTGTGATATGGTGGTGTAGCTCTTGCAGGGATGTTCAGCCTTGGAGTGCAGGTAGGCAGGGGAACAGAATGTCTAGTTTAATTGGTATTTCTAGGTAATACCTCAGCTTGCAGAAAAGTTTCACCAAAAAAGCCTTCTGCAGAAGTTCCAGGATTGTCCAGACACACAGAGGGCCAGAATGACATGACTCCTTATGCTGGTGTTTTGCTTTCACAGGTCCCAATTATCATCCCCATAATTATGCTGATGGCAGCTGTGTACCTGGTGTTAGCTCCCATCATTGATCAACCCCAAATAGAGATCCTCTACATCGTCCTGTTCATTTTCAGTGGCATCATTTTTTATTTCCCACTGGTTCACTTTAAGTGCCACCCTCGCTTCTTACAGAGAGTCACTTTACACCTCCAGTTGTTGCTGGAAGTTGCTCCAACTACCAGGGATGCAAACTGAGTTAACATTCTCCCTTCACATGGCTGCCTGCACCTCATGGTTTATCCCAGCACCTTGGTTTTCAAGGCTCAGAAAATATTCTTCTGTAAAGAGCAATGAGTAAAATGCTGGTCACACTAAGTGTCGAGGTGAGATGGACTGCAGCTATGATCCTCATGTTTCCCTAAAATTCTGGACACGTTTTCTCCTTTTCAGCTCCGCCTTGGCATTACATATAGATTCCAAAGGAATATGTGCTTTTGTAACTTTCATCTCAAAAAGGGCAGTTTCTCAGGATCTTATCTCATATTTCAAGATTAAATGCAGCAAAAGAGAGACAACAAAATATTATTCCTGTAGCAGCTTGGGTCCCATAACCATTCCTGGCAATGCCTTTAATTATTTGCACTTAGTCCTGCCCACTGTGACTGCAGGGATTCTCAAATCAATAAAGCAAGGGCTCACCATGGCCACAAGAAAGAAACTTTTTTCATTCAGGTGAAAAGTTCTGGGAAGATTATGCTTCCTCCAGTTCCAGGTGCACAGTCACAACAGCCCTTTCTCTGTCTCAGAAATCATTTCACATCTCCCACAGAAAACCCTCTGACATGAGACAAGAAGTGCTTTAAAGCTCTGTCAGTTTACTCAGATAAGAATGCACTTGTCATCTGGGATCCATCCATTCACGATGAGGACACAAGCAGCATCACTCAAGTACCAGCATTCACCCATGTGCTTCCTGTGATCCTCCTGAAGAAAAACAACTTATTTTGTGACAAAGTGAGAAAAAAAAAAAAAAAGGTGCAGAAAGGGGGTGGGATCTCAGTTCTCTTACATTTTCTACCACAGCCATTTCACCGGTTTCTATGATTCTAAAGGCACAGCACAAAAGTTACAGGCTGTGCTCTCGCCCACACCTAACAGTGACTGAAGTCACTGTTGTTTCCCATTATCCTGAGACACAACTGGTTTTTTCCTGTTCTAGGGGAAGGAGAGGTTTTATAAGCTGTTTTCTTCACATTTTTCCAGATGGTTCTAGGGTGATATCTGTCCTGTCATAGACTAAAAAGGTCTAGGAGTTAGTCCCTAAAATGCCTTGTTAAAGTACTGAAAGTTAACTTTCTGCCAGCATTCTTCGATAGACCCAGCTACAATCCTGCTAACCTTTTACTTAACCTGCTAGGATCCTAGAACACAGGTCACTTGATCCTCCAGGCCTCTTCCAGCCCATCTCAGAGCTGTGTATCTGATTACAATCTCATCCTGCAATGTCACCCCTTCTGTTCCTCTGAGTGGTGATGTGAGCAGCTACAGGGATGCACCAAGAGGCTGTTTTTCCAAGTGTTAGGTATGATAATGGATAGGCCAGATGCCACTCATCTAAATCCTTAGCTTACACAGTGTTTAGGAGGTCTTCCTTCCACTGATTTTTACTGGGGTTGCCAACAAAGGCCAGTGAGGGAACGATTTTTCCTCCTGAATCCCTTGACAACATAAAATTCTTGGGATGTGTCTCTTAAAGGAGAGGATGTTCTTAAAAGGACTGATGAAGTTCAGAGCTCTAGGTTACCTTCCACCCCACTGGCCCAGGCTCTTCATCTGATGTCAGGGAAACTTCATAAAGGACCTGCATCTCAGCTACTTACCTAAAAATTAGAATAACAAAATTCCTCTGATTTTAATTTTTTGGAAACAAACTTTTTGCTACCTATTTACAACTCCTATCACACGGGGCTGTGCTCTACTAAGGAACATGAAAAGACTCAGCACTTTAAATAAATACCCTTTATATGTTATTGGTTTGTGTATGGATATAGTGGAACTGGAAAGCTGCAATTATCATACTTTGCACCAATCTCATTTTCTATAGATATTATTGTAACAAGATGTTATTTTTTATTTATGTTGCCTAGGATTTGCAGGTGTTTATAATGCCAAAACAAGATGCTGAAAGCTCAGAGAATTGCAAGATAATTACAATAAAATGTGCATTACAATGAAGTGAGTTAATGTGTCTGTTTCTGTTTTTCATCCAAGAAAAACAATTCCATAGAAATTTTATTGCATGATCATAAACAATCAGCATCAGGCTTATCTCTCCTAGGTCAGAAGGTTTAACAACATGCGTGGGTGTTTATATGTGCATACACTCATTTTTCAAAATGATTGCTTATCTATTCAACCCCAGGATATGTAAATTTGAATCTCTTTTTCCTTCATGAGACATTTACAATAGAAGTGCCAGGAAGAGGCAGCATGTCCTTACCATTTATTCCTGTGGCACAGTGACAATGGGACAGTGGAAAGAGCTCTGTATATGCAGCTTGTACAGGTTATACTACAAGATCTTGTTTGTCCTGTCTGTTTCCAGAGCTCCAGATCCCTGTGACCTGTGCTTAGACCCTTTCTTCACAGGCTCAGAGGAAAAATGGACTATCAGCATTGACCTTAAGACAATCATAAGATCTCTACTTCACCTCTAGACCCTGAGTATAATTGAGTCACATTCTTCAGCTGGCAACCTGCAACAACCAGTTGGGAGTTTTACCTTGGTGCACAAAGCTGAATGTAATCTGGGCTTTTTCATGACTTCCTCAGAAGCATCAGAGATAGACTACATCTGGGGACAGTACAGGACAGTCCAGTGTGTGAGAGAGCACAGAAAATCCTCCTTTGGTGATTTTCTAGTCAGGCATGCTCATACACCCAAGTTCAAGTGATTGCCATAATTGAGGCAGTTGAGGACAAATTTCTGATTGGGTGGGACAGAGCAGAATTCATGATGACTTTAATTTTCTGTGTTCAAGAAACACAGTTTGCCTACTTTGACTCACTGGGTTTATCTGAAAAGTTCTCAGCCAGTGCAGAGGGTTTGGTGTTTAGTCTCTCCTGCTCTTTGCTGGGACACAGGAAATAAAAAAGACCTCACTGGACTCTCTCAGCAGTGTTAACTTGCTCTCCAGGTCATCACACTTAGGGGATCTTCTCTCTTCAGAGATAAAATAAATACAATCAGATCTGGGAATCACAGACCATTCCAGTGTGGGTTGGAACAGATCTCTGGAGGTCTCTTGTCCAACTCCCTTCTTGCAGCAGGACAATTATTATGTAAAGTAGGTTACCTGTGCCTCTGTCTCTTCATGTTTTGGAAAACACTAAGGATGGAGAACCCACCATCTCTCTGCACCGCTCTCTGGATAAAAAATTTTGCTGAAGTTCAATCTGAACATCTCAAGCTGCAGCTTGTGGCTGTTGCCCTTTCCTGTGTCATCTTCTATTGCCAAAGTTGGTTCTATCCTTTTTGTAATTCTCTTTCATGGAGCTGTAGGTTGCTGTTGTGTTGCCTCTTTTTCTTTTTTGCCAGACTCAACAAGCCCAACTCGAGAAGCTTCTTCATGTAGGCAAAGTGCTCTAGACCCCTGTCTTAGCAGCTCTTTGCTGAACTCTCCCCAGTTCCTCTGCTTTCCTTTAGAACTGAGAAGGGGTCAGAAAACTAAATGCAACATTCCAAGTGTGCCCTCACAGGTGTCAAGTCTACAAGACACTGACATGCCTTGTCCTGCTTAGGTAACTTTCCTAATGCATGTGTGACCCTTTCAGTCAGTCACTTCTGAGAGCTTCAGCTGACGTAGTTGAAGGCAATGGAAAACCCTTACTTTGTACAGTTGATGCTCTTATTAGAAACTTTGTCTAGGCTGTGATAAATGCAGCATCAGGATGACTCAGTCTAGCAGTGCAGGGGGATCTACATCTTGCACTTTACCATTTATTGATTAGTTAGTAGGATGCTGTCAGGGTCTTTGTGTATGTGACTCATTCCTCATGAAGGAGTGCTTTTGCTAAAAAAGGATGCACACCCACGGTCATACAATAAATGGGTGGTCTTAGGTTTGTGAACTAGCAGTGAGATTAATGGCTAGTGAAATAGCCCATCTATTTTTAGAATCAAGCTACCATGTCATGTTTGTCCTCAGAGACAGTGAACCCTATGGCTTGAGTGTCTGGCAGATAAATGATTGTCTTTTCCTTCTAAAGTTTGGTCATCAGTTGTTATTGTTTAATTTCATGGACTCTGCCCTGGTTTCCATGCAGTGACATGAAAGACAAGAGGGGACCTGAGAACAGGGAAAATGAGAAGTAGCTTGAAAGAGAATTACTGTACATACAAGTCTTTGCTTGTCTGCCTGAATTACCTATGTAAAATCCAGACATGGACAACACCCAAACAGCAAAGACGTGTGCCCAGGATTTTTGAAATGACGGAGTAATTTTTTTTTTTTTTTGCTAAGCAGCAATTAATTTCCTTTCTGTACATTCTGGGCCTGTTCTTCAGTTCACAATCTGTTTTTCCCACAGCATAACTGTGTCATTAACAAGGTAGAGCAACGGTTCAGCCTTTTTTCATTGCTCAGTCTGTGGTTGCCAAACATCATCAATAGGTCATGATTCCTTTGAAGAGATGGCTCCAGAATGCACACAGATTTCCAGCAGAAGGTACAAGCCATGGCACAAGGAGCGTCCTGTTCCTGAAATAGGAATCCAGATCCCCAGGATCACTCAGGGTATTGGATCTGCTGTTCTCCTCCCTTTGCTGTGGCCTTACTCCAGAACTCTGAGTGCTCAGTTTTCCACTCACATCCCACCTGGTTTAAAACTGAGTTAATGAGACTTCAGCCTGTTGAGCTGTTGTGAATCTTAGTTCGTTCATATTTCTAAATAAAAGGAAATAATCTCTTCTCACTGAAGAGGAAGCAGGAGGATCAAATGATGCCAATAGTCTTCCTTCTTCCTAGGCCAAACAGTCCCTCTCACCTATACTTTAACAATCTATACTAAGTGTGCAGAGGCTGCAGAAAATATGGAGGCTTTCATTCTGGTAAGTTGTTCCAGCTGAGCCACACTTTTAGTGTCCCTGGGTGGTTCCCAGTCCACGGGAGCCACGTGGGCACTCTGCAGGCTGTAGCCATGCCTTATGCACAGCAAGAAAGTACTGAGGAGCATGAATGTATCTGAGCACACCTGGGTGATGCTGCAGACTATCCCAGGAACCCAGGGATCACCAAAACCTGCACAGAGCTGCGCCCCTTGGAGCAAGACCAAAAGCTTGGACCAGATCCTGCTGCAGGTTCCTACCAGGATTCTCAGGTACCAGGCACAAGCATGACCATGGGTAAAGAAGCATATCGTGACCTTTCATCCCCTTGGAGCTGCCTGGACTCCAGGCCACTGTGGAAGCAGAAATTGTCTTTAAAAATCCCCTGTGTCTTTGTCAGATTCCCCAAGGGTCCTCTTACCCCATGTCCTCTAAGATCAAGCTTTCCTGCTGCTCCTGCCCTGAGGGCTGTGCTGCCAACCTGCCTAGCAAACCTCTGCCTGTTTTTCCACTCTCATTTAGTTTACTTTGCACTAAAAGTAGCATTCTTCAGATTTACAATGCAAAATATCCCTCAGACAGCACCAAAATACTTTACTCAGGAGTCCTGAATGTGGGCAAAGGACAGGGATTGGGGAATTTGGAACAGACATTGGCACAGATGGGAATGATGGGGAAGGCTTTTCACAACTGTGGGCTGAAACCTTGCCTTAACCTTGGCTTCCTTAAAATCACAGAATCATTTCGGTAGGAAAAGCCCTCTAAGATCATCAAATCCAACCATTAACCCAGCACAGCCAAGCCTAAACCATGTCCCTAAGCACCACATCTACACTTCTAAAAAATCGCTCCAGGGATGGTGACTCCACTACATCTCTGGGCAACTTGTTAAAATGCTTGTTAACCCTTTCAGTGAAGAAATATTTCCCAATATCTGATCTAAACCTTCACTGCAGCAACTTGAGGCCATTTCCCTTCATCCTGTGCTTGTTACTTGAAAGAAGAGACTCACACCTCATTACAGCTCCTCTCAGATAATTGTAGAGAGCAGGAATGTCTCCCCTAAGCTCAGACAAGTTCCCATGTCTGCTGTGCCCAAGGCAGGTGAGAGGGTCCTGGGAGCTGAGCGGCAGGGAGGTGACCTTGCTGCGGACTGCGGGGCTGGCAGGTGGCAGTGGCAGTCAGGTGATGAAGAGCTCGGCAGCATCAGCCTCTCCCCGCCCTGCGGCTGGGCAGGACGAAGAGCTGAGACCGAGGAATGGGGTCGGAAAGGGAGTTGTTTCACTGTGCTGCAGTGGACAGCTGCATGCAGCCCCTGCCCACCCAGAGCCAGCCTCCTCTACTGACAACAGAAAAGCTCCTTTTGGGGCTGGAGAGTGAGATCACACAGCTCTGGTCATAGTCAGAACAGATGCCAGCTCTGGAGCAAGGGAGTGGGCAGTCCTGGGGCTGGAAGTGAAATGATAAAAGGGAACAAGCCCTGCCCTCTGCAGTAGTGGCCTCCTGGTTCCTGTGTCCATCTGTCCCTGTGTCTGTATCCGAGGCGACCACAATAAATCACCCACCAGAGCCACCTGCTGAACAGCACTGGGGACACTTCTCTTGGGCTGCAACAACTGCCCTGGGACAGGGGATCATCCCAAGGGCCATGGCTTTTTTTCTTGACACAGTAGTGTTTAGAAAGGAAGGCAGCTTTCAGGCTGAAATCAGGATGAATCCTTGTGAAGTTCGGCAAATACACGAAAACTGAATTATTCATTATTGTATTCAAAACATATCCATCACCCTGCCATTTTGGAAATCCAGATGAAATGCTTTTGTGCTGGAGTTGGATACCCCCAGAGGTACTTCTGTAGTGCATTTTAAAAATCTGGCTCTTTGTCTTGTCTTGAGATCAAAGCTGGCTGGGAAGCAGGAGCTGCCTCCCAGAGCAGGCAGGACCTTGCCCTGCTGAGCTCAGGGCTTTGCTGGAAACCCACAGAATAAAACTCAAGGCTCAAGTTATGCAACTGAGCACAAAGTGAATCTGACTTTTTCATTACCCAAGGTGAGTGAAGTAAATAAACTGGGCAGGAGATCAGCTCCTTTTAACGCCTTTATTAAGAAGATTCAGCTCCGGGTTGGGGGCCCCTCGCCTGGCTCCACCACGCCGTGCGCTGGGCAGCGCCACGCGGTCCCTCCTGCCGTCCCAGCCGCGTTGCCGCCGCCGCTGCCCGTGCTATGGGGGATTTCGCTCGCCCTGGCCCCGCGTACCCCAGAACAGTGAGCACAGCACCGGCACCGCGGCCCCTGGGTCCGGCTCCGGCCCTGCTGCCATACCCGGGGCCGCCCGCCATGCAGCCAGCCCGGCTCGGTTCCCCGCCGGCCCCGAGGGAGCCGGCCCCGCCACGCCGCGGGGCTCCTGGTATCGGAGCCTGCAGGACTCACTTCTTTTGGTGTTTATTTCAGACAGTAATGGTGGAAAAAAAGGTAAGCTGTACATACAACAAATATATAATAACCGAGTGACTTTACAACTAACTGAGGAGGAAAAAAGAAAAAAAAAACCTTAGAATTTTTATTTACAACAGTGAGTGCAAACAGATAAACACAGGGGATAATGGAGAAGGGTTAATTACATTTATTTTTTCTACAGATGGAGTTTGAGTGGAAGAATGTTATCATTTATTTGTGTTGGTTCCTAACACAAAGAAGCTGTAGCGGTGAATTAGGACCTGCATTTTGCTGTACATATGCAGAAGCCCCCTCAAAAATTAAACCTTTTGCCAGAGACCATCTCAGCATAATCCTGCTGTACAATGCCTGAACTGTGCAGAAGAAACACATTTGTGTTTTCAGTAGATGCAGTTTATACCCTGGAACCCCAATTACTGTGCAGTTCAATGGGCTTTGCAAAGTGTGACCCATGGAAATGATTTGTAGGATAGTGCTCCCTCCAGGAGTGTTTTCTTAGAAGAGGTGGGAATGGCAAACAAACTCAGTTTTCCTTTTCCAGTGTTCCCTCAGGTAGGACAGCTGGGGAGCACATTCCTCCTGGGGCAGAAGAAAAACAGACCTATCAGTCCACCAGCTGGGCTTGTCCACAAGGATGTATCTCCTTTCCCTGCATCCACTGGATGCATGCTTATAATGTGTCAAAAGCCACAGGATGTTTTCTATGGCTTTAAGCAGAAGTGGAGATATCTAGCCAGTATCATAAATCTTTCAAATGAAAGAATACATGTAAAGCATTATACCTGCTCTAACTTGTAAGAGGTTATAGAAAATAAAGTTCAGAAGGACAAAAACTTTTGCTCATGGCTCTGACAATGTCCCAGGTGGATGTAGACAGTCAGGAATGGCATCAGCAATAGCTAATTAATTCCTAAAAGCACTTTGAATATTAGCAGGTAGCTTCAAAAATTGTCTCTTTGTTACTACTCAGAGAAGCAATTTCTCCAGGGTTATTTTAGGTTCCATTAAATGGCTTTTCTCAAGCCAGTGTCCTGGGACCCATGTTCCCCCTGAGATACTGACCATCCTTTCCAAGGGAGGATCCACACTGTTCAGAACGCTATCTTAGCATTTTGTGGGGGTAGCTTTGGCTTAGACTGGCTGGGGGTGTAAGAGAGGGAGTGGCACAGCCACCAGTAAAGCAAGAAAATCAACCTGATATAAAACCTGCATCATTAAGCACAAAGCCTTAAAATCACCCCCACTGTTGCAGAAGTGCCATATTGGGGGCAGACATGGCCAAACTGCCCCTCACTTCTGCTGAGGTTCTCCCAAAGCCCAGTGTAGGACACACAGGTCTCTCTGGACTCCTTCCCACAAGTGAATTCACCCCTGGTCCCATCCTAGACTTTAGTCCATGAAAACACAGCCAGATCCAGCTCTTGTCTCTCACAGGCTGGGTGGGTCAAAGGGAACTTTCAAACTTTCTGATGCATCTCCAGAGAGGATGGACAACAAATGGGATCCAGATGTGTCCTCCAGCACAAGGCCTTGTTTTGGAAGGAATTTCCCCAAATCTTTCCCCAGATTTTGCTCTTGGGGTTTCTTTCATATAATGTACAGCCGCTTGGCTTCCCTCCAGCTGCCAGCCATCAGCATTGCCTTCCCAGGGATGAAGGCATGGTCAAAATTTTGCCTGCTCCTTTCCATTGCCACAGTCTGCTGGCTGTCCATCCCCTACACCCAGGGAGTGGAGCACCCTGAGCTGTCCTGAATACCACTTCAGAAAGCCAGCCACATCCTGGGATGCACCCAAAGCTAGTGGACAGCAGGCCCAGGGAGGGGATCCTGCCCCTTTGCTCTGCTCTGGTGAGACCTCACCACACTCCTGCATCCAGCTCTGGGGTCTCCAGCACAGGAAGGCCGTCAACCTGTTGGAGTGAGGCCAGAAGAGGCCATAAAAATAATCAGAGGGCTCAAACACCTCTCCAGACTGAGAGAGTTGTGGTTGTTCAGCCTAGAGAAGAGAAGATTCCAGGGAGACCTTATAGCAACCTCCAGTACTTAAAGGGTACTGGAAGATGAGGACAAACTTCTTAGCAGGGGCTTGTTGCAATGGGGTAAGAGACAATGGTTTTAAAACCATTGAAAGAGGACCAATTCAGCTACAAGGAAGAAAGTTTTTACAATAAGGTGTTGAGAAACACTGGCACAGTTGCCCAGAGAGGTGGTGAGGGCCCTATCCCTGGAAACATTCAAGGTCAAGCTGAGCAGCAACAGTTGCTCCGAGCAGCCTGATCTGGTTGAAGGTGTCCCTGCTCATGGCAGGACTAGATGGCGTTTAAAGGTTCCTTCCAATCCAAACTGCTCTGGTTCTGATTCTGATTCTTCCTTGGGAGTTCACATCACACAGCCTGCATTTCATCAAGAAAACAGGGCACTGAGTCCCGCTGTATTGCCATGAAACGAAGCCGAAAGCTCACAGAGAGCAGACAGTGGAGCCAAGAATGGAGCCTGGGCTCCTTAAAGCCATCATCAGAAATGATGATGAAATATTTATTGATTGCAATGAAGCATTGCTGCACTGAGAGAGCTAAGGCAGGAGTCCATATGGCTCAGTGTTTCAATTCCTTTGCCTCAATATTTTTCCAGCTACAAAAATGTATGTATTTTTCCTCACAGGCAGACATTTGGCAGCAGAGTTAAGTGAACTCTAAGGGCTGTTATAGCTTAGACCCATCTTTGGGAGGCCAGTGATGCATGAGAAAGAGCTCTGTCTTTACAAACTCTAAAAGCACACATGACTAGTGCACACTGCTGTTCCATTGAGACTTACAGACAACTTCCAGCAGGATCACGGGTTAGGTTGTGGGCAGCCTAACATCAGTGCTGTGTCATCTTGTCTGTTTATTTGGTGAATTCTGATTTCCATAATGAATGCAGTAGAGAAATTCAACAGAGAATTCACTTGAGGGAAGGAAAATATGTCTGGGGCTCCGAGGTTGAGGAATTTAAAACAAACTCTCTTTCAATAAAAGCAACCCATTAAGAGCCTCTTGATTACCTATTTGAATATTTCAGCTTAGAATGCTTGTTTAAAAAAAAGTAAATAAAATATGCTTCAGTTCTGCAAATTAAATTTATCCTCAGTTAAAGTCCATTGAGAGATACCCCCAGGGTGAATTTTCCCTACATCTTCTTTCTGCCCTGGGGTGCTTTCATAGCAGTCTGACTCATCCAAAGCTCCCAAGCTGAATTAATTTCTGAATCTCATAGTTGGTATCCCACAGCCAAACCACGTCTGTGATTCAGAAAAGCGCCGATGACTACGGAGCGGGAGGAAGTCGGGCGCTGCCGTCTGCCCCTGCCCGCTTCCCCAGCCCGCTGGACCCGGCCTGCCTTGCTGCAGGTCCCACACGATGCTGGCACCGGGGGAATGCAGAGACTGGGCACACTGGATGGCAAGCTGCAGCTGTGGTGTGAGGGTCCTGCCCTGTCCCTTCCCCATCCCAGCAGCCGGGCAGCAGCTGCACTTTGAGCACATCTCCAGAGGCAGCTGCCAGGACTTCTGCTGCAGCAATGCCCCCGTGAGCCTGGCCAGAGCTCCTTTGCTCATGCTACAGATTGTCATCAGCTTCATCCTTTCCTGGAGTTCGGCTCCAGCCTCCCCAGCCTGTCCTGGCCCTGCACAGAAGGTTCTCCCACAGCTTGTTGCTCCTGTTGGCTGGAGCAGCACTGAGCTGGGTTAGGAGGATGAGGAGGAGGAGGAGACCTTTCCTCACAGGGCAGGTGGGGCACTCACACCAGAGCCTCATATGGTGACAGTGACAGTCCACAACCAGGGAGCTCTGCTATGGGCTTTCTCCATCCTCTGCATGTTGATGAGGTACTGAGGAGCTGCACACACCAGCAGTGATGCCTCAGGCATCTGGCATTTTCAGCATTTTTGACTTGTCTGTTTTTCCTGTAAACATTCAGCTGGTTTTGGACACCAGGCAGAGGCACTGCTCCCAGACATGGAACAGAAATACTGAAGAGACATGAGAGGCCTCCATGAACTCTGCACTCTCAGTTCCCAGATCCTCCCCAGATCATCCTAAACCTTCAGCTGGGCTTGTTTCAAATGCAGTGAGAGGTGCAAACCCAGCTGTGCCAGGGCTCTGCAGCCACTGAGAGGGTCCGTGGCTGCCCTCAGGCAGGGTGGTTCTCCTGATGCAGTTTGGTAGATGGGCAGATGGTGCCATCAGGATGATTAACAGCACCGAAGCCAGTTTGCCAAGAGCCTATTGATTTTCCAGAAGGGTGACAAATCTTCTCCTTATGTACCAACACTAAGACTGAAGTAATCTGCTTACAGCAGGAGAGAAGTCAGCTTTCAGCATGATTTAGGGAGGGCTGGGTTGCATCCAGACACACACCAATATGATTTTTCCTGAGTGCTGTTACACATTGCCTTAATAATTAATTAGAGATAAATAACATTTATGTTTAACACTAATTTGTAGCTGAGATAGGGCAGCAGACTAAGTGCCAAGACCAGATCCTGCACTGGGTGGATGGCTTCCCAAAGAGTCAAAGTGAGTAAAGATTGTCCCAGGCTCTTTCTTTCCCCTGGGGTCTTGGTGGATGACCACAGAGGGAAGTCACTGTGGTAATGGCAATGTATTAATGTCTTTTCTTGATAGACTGAGAATCTGGGGAGATCTCTGGTTAACAGAGTTTATCAGATGTGATGATTTGCTATGGTCTTATAGCAGCTGGGTTGTGGCCAGACATAAGCAAGGGACGTCAGGAAACACTGTCACCATCAGGAGCACCTCCCTCTCCTCTGGGTTGATACACCCCCTCATGATTGGCACTGTACGAACACAAAACACAAAGGCAGTGCTGAGTTTGCCATCTCATCTCTTGATCCAGATGGAAACCATCACAGAAGTGTGTCAAAAAAGACTGATAAGTGTTATCATGAGGCTTTTCCATATCTGTCAAATTATAATGGGAATCCAGCTGTTTGGGTTGTAGTGGAAGAAAATAACAAACTTGTTTTTGTGCTGTTGGATTCTGCTCATTCCCAACCCCTCACCCTTTCCTCTGTGGTCCCTGTGTGAGGCTGAAGTGTTGGTTTAGTGAGGGGGACCATGCTGATGCTCTGACAACCATGGCAGAGGCTGACCAAGTCCTGTGGGTCTTGATCTCCAGGTGTTGGGAAAGAAGCCAGTGTGCTCTTCCCAATGAGACTGGGATGAAGAAAAGAAAAAGTCTGAGCTGCCTCCCTCATATTTTCAGAGCATCATAATCTGTTGGCAATTTACTACTGATGCAGCATGGACCAGGTTTACAGCAGGTCACTAAAAATGTACCTGGGCCCACGCATTGTTTTTAAAAGCAAAGCAATGCTTAAGTGCAACATCAATTTAAATTTACTTTCCTGCAGAAAACTGGTGGACAGGGTGCCTTCCAAAAGATGAATTTTTATTATCTCTCCCTTCTACCTTTGGCCATTGATAAATATTTATTTAGGCTTTAACCTGCCAAAGGCTTTAAGCACAGCTGTATTTCACTTTCCTGCAGGGTAAATGTTGGCAGGCAGCTGTCCATGATGGGCAGAGCCTGTGGAACACCCAAAAGTGTCTTCCCATGGTGGCTGGGGGGTGTGGCTGAAGCCTGGCCACAGGAACATGCGGGTCAGAGGTGCTGGGCGAGCCCCAGACATTCCAGCAGGGGACATGAGCCCCGGTGCAGCCCCTCTCAGGGCTGTCCTGGGGAGTCTCAGCCTGGGGCACACCTGAGCTAAAGAGAAAGGCTGTGTGGACTGAGAGGGGTAAGGGGTACAGGATGCAGTATGGGACACAGAGGAGGAGCACCTTGGAATTGCATAAGACTTGCTATGGGATCTTTAGAGGAGGAACTATGCAGGGGGAAAGGGAGGGATCTTGGTGGTTTGGAAAGGAATAAGGGTGGAAAACACAACGATAAGGGGATAAAAGGGGCTAGTGACATGGCAAGGGTTGGCTGGTTGCTTTGTCTGGCCAGCCATGCCCTGCACCTGGTCAGAAGGGCTTGTCTTCTCACTGAACTTCACACGCTTTTCATGGGAGAGAGACTCTGCTCTGTGTGCACATATGTGTTGGGGGTCTAGGTGAATCTGGTGAATGTCAAGTGGGAGTAACAGGTGAGTAGGATAAAAGGCTTTAGGAGACAGATATCAAAGCAACTATAAACGTGATCTGAATGCTGGAGGCATAAGAGATCTGTGTATTGGGTACTGGAGGGACCAGGGGATCCTGGTCAGCTACTGGGGGTATTGTGGAGCCTGGAAGTCAAATGAGAGAGACCTGATTGTGTGTGTCTGTGCAAGAGCCAACTGGAGACAAGAGGATTCAGGGACCAGCTACAGTGTAGACTTGATTGTCTCAGGATAGTGGCTGGAGGGATCCCCATTGTAGAGATGGCCCTATAAATACATACATATATATCTGTATATGTGTATATGTATAAAATATATATATTTAAAAGTGCATATATAAACACACACATATATATGTATGTATATATTCTATTAATGAGTTTTTATCATGATCTGCCAGAGAGCAGAACAGGGGAGGCCCTTGGAGCTGGTTCTGTCTGTGTGTGTTGAGTGTTTCTGTGGAACTGACCACGTGTGTACCCAGATATGTGTTGAGTGTGTTTGTGCTCATCTGCCTGTTGGGAACCCACACTGAGCCCCACTGCCAGCTGGCCCTGGGGCCAGGGACCTGCAGCAGCCTTGCCTCTACTGGGCCACGGGATTTGTCAGCCTGTGATAGTGACTTGTTCACTTGGCCCTGCATTCAGGTGGGAGCCAAGGATAGTCTCTGCCAAGACTGTCCTACTGCCTGAGCAAGAGGGCTGAAAGAGAGAAAATGCTCCTTTTGATGCCTTTAAGCTTATAGACTCCCTCTCAGTCAAGGCTGGATGATGACAGGCAGCTAAATCCCCCATTTCCAGCACACAGGCAGATCCACCTTGCAACAGTGCTCAGTTCAGCCACACCTGAGCTGGCAAAGTTGCTCCCAGTGGCATCAAACTGCTCAGAAACCAGTCATGGGTGTGATTCATGAGCTGAATGTTTGTCTACCAATCTGTCCCCTCAACAGGCACAGCCTGAGGATGTGCTGAGACAAGTCCCCTCCAAAAGCTGTGCACCCTGACATGGGAGGTAGCTGGCACAAAGCACGTGTTGGGCAACTGAGCAGACTGAAATGTGAACACATCAACAGTGCAGAGGTACTTTCAGTCACGGACAAGTCCACTAGCAGAGATGAAGTTTTCAAGACCTTAGGGACACACAGAATTTAGTTTTGGCAAAAAATTGCAGTCTTTCTTCCTTTTCATATGCTGCTCTGAGTTACTGTGGACGAATACCATGATCCAGTATCTCCATCAAAATATAATAACAAATTATGGGCTCTTCTATCACTTTGACATTCTCTGAGTGACTGCAGAGGTACAAGATGATGAATTATTTAAAACAGATGCAGTACATTTCACAAAATGAATTTGATTACATGGGAAGACATAATGAAGAAAACTGAGACAAAAGCCTAAGAGAATCTATTTTCATAAACAGAACATGCTTCCTGTCTGAAGATCATTTTGAGTAAACAGATGAATTAGTAGGTAGACTGATAGATTGTCCACTAGGAAGACCTATTTACATAAGAAACTAATACAAAATGGAGAACAGTCTTGCTAAGCAAGACATATTACCCTCTCTCCACTGCATCTGCAGAACAGGCAGTGAAAAGGAAAGAACACATGGGATTTTTTACTTCCAAACTGCTCCTCCTTCCAAAGCCCTGTACTGAGTGCTGTGCTGGGAGGTTTTTGCTAAAGCACTGCTGATATATCACCTTGTAGATGTCTCAAAAGCCTACAGGTTCTTCCTACATCTCTGTAAGAAACACATTCTAGATTGTCATGGCTTTTGTGGCTTACCATGGTCTGTAGAGCTCTGTGAGGGGAAGTCAGGTCCTTTATCCAGTGGGATCTGGGGGAGCTGTTTGAAAACACGAGTGTCCAAAAGCTTGTCTGATTGTTTTTTTTTTTTTCTTCCTATTTTTTTCCTCGATGGCATTCTTAAGCAGGCAGGCTACAACACTATTTCGTGGAATGCATAAATTATCTTAGCAATGAAAATGAAAAATGCTCTCACATACTACTTTCTTATTGTTATGTACTTTATTTATTTATTCTTATTTCTGCAGAATACATCAATATCATTTATTTGCATATTTGCTTCACTGAAATCTCAAATTGTACTGTATAACATCATATTCACCTAATATAGTATGAATTCCCCTGCTGTTTCAATTGGACAACTGTGGTGATGGGGAGAAAATAGTGTATTTCATCTTTGAAATGGCCCTGTTTAATGATATATGAACTTCATTTAATTTCCATCTTCTGTTCCATAGTACTTTTTTCCTTTGCTTTTTATTTTTCCTTAATAAATACTCATGTTTAATATTTAAATACACAAAAGTTAAAAAAAAAAAAAGAGTTTACTCTCCCTCTCCTCTCTTTCTTCTCCTTTCCCCTCCAACACTGGCAGCATGACATATTAGAGGAGAGTACTTTGGCTCAAGCTTAGCCTGGGTATTGACCACTGGCAGTTAGCTTCTGTATGGATTCATCACTATTAATTTTTGTTCCAAGCTTAAGATACGGGCATGTATCACTTTCCAAATACCAGTCTCCTGCAGACTTTCTAGCTCCTCCGTGGCTAATATCTGAGTTCTTCTACAGGTAATGTCTGAGTTCTTCCACAGCTGATGTCTGAGCTCTCCCCAGGAGCGAGTACAGTGCCCCTGGCAGCAGCGCTGCGGTGGGAGCCCGATACCACCTGGCAGCTGTGCCTGCACTGGAGGCTGCACAGGATCCTGGGGACACATTCCTGCCTGGGAAGGGTGAACTAGCAGAGGATCCTGGGGACACATTCCTGCCTGGGAAGGGTGAACTAGCAGAGGATCCTGGGGACACATTCCTGCCTGGGAAGGGTGAACTAGCACCCCTCGAGCTCCGTGCTGCCATGGGCTACTGCTTCTTCCCAGCCACCTGCAGTGCAGACGTGCACAGCCTCCTCTGTACAGCCCCACAGACACAGCCTGAGGTGCAATAGAGAAGCAGCCCCAGATACAGATGCCTTAGGATAATACACTGACTGCTGGGATAGATCCCCTTCTCTCTGGATCGCAGAGCAATGCTAAAATACAGAACAGGAAACTATCCAGCCTGTATTTCTCTTGGGAGACAGATGCCCTAAAATACAGTCTCCAAGCAAATCAATTTCTTAGCCACACAGTAAATATCTTTTGAAAAAGTGCTCTGAGACAGAGACAGAGGGAAGTAGTTGATTTTTTTTATAGAAGTGGCAAAGAAAAAGTGAACTTATACAGGTTAAGAAAAGATGATGAAAAACCTCCCCTGAATTTCTCTTTTCCAGTTGCAGAGGAGTATACAGTGGAAACAGATTGCCAACTTTCTATTTCCCATAAAAAAACAATGAAAAAGTTAATGTTAAGAAACAGAAACTAAAGTCAGTGTAACAACAGTTTAATTCAGAGATATGTACAGTGAATACTGGGAGTGAAACCAGTTACCCTTATCTTGAACGAAACACCCTTCTGGAGGAAAGCACTCGTTTATTTAGACTGAAAACAGACACCAGCCAACAGGCTGCCCAGTGTCCTACTAAGCATCAGGTAGTGTGAGCTGTGATTCACCCAAGAGGTCTGAACTTTCCAAGAAGGGGGAGCAATCAGTGCTTAGAATCTTTGCAAAACTGCCTCTCTCCAGTTCAGTGCTCCACAGCAGAGGCACCGGAGACACTTGCGCTCTTCAGCTTATCTGCAGACTAATCCTCCCCACCCACACATGCACATACAGGATGGAAATAACAATTTAAACCTATCTACATAAATACGGCTCTTTGAAAGGCTCTATTGATGCTACTACCTGAATCAGGAGAGCACTTAAGCACAGCACACACGCAGGCCCAAGTTGCATGGGAGGAAGAGTTTTAAAGTTTGGGCACAACATCAGATTGCATCGAGGGGGATCATTATAGACAGAGAGGAGAGGAAATGGAGGTTAAGAATGGCCCAGGAGACAAAAGGGAAAGAGCATGGAAAACAGAAAAAGAAAGCTCCAAGAAGTAGTGATTCACAGTTACTTTAGGCAACAGTTTCTCAGTTTGAAGATGGAAATAACACCTACTTATCACCAAGAGATGGGCTGGTAATTCATGTTGAAAAGCACTCAGAGATTCTAGGAAGAAAGGTACTTTTGGAAATGTCATCCTTGAAGCATTTGTTGTTATGGCACAGTGTGATTGTGGACTTCAAACTGCTACCAAAAAGTGATGTAGAAGGAAAGCAGCAATCCATCCAATACTGAATGCTTGGCCAGCCCCAACATTTCTACCCATGATATCATCAATAGACAAATAATGGTGGGCAGAGTAGGTAAGGAAAAAAATCTTAAGTGTGTATTTTGCTAGGTCTCTCACCTGGAAAAGCTCATTTGCAAAGTGTTCAGCTCCAGGTGCATAATCAGTTTAGAAATTTGTCTTTGTTCTCATTTTGTTTCCTCCTGGGAAACTTTAACCAGGCTGCCAGAGTGATGACACCAGCATGGAGGAAGTCAGCAAAACAAAGTGACAGACTTCCATGTTCTCCTAGTTCATGACAGTTACACTCAATTAGCACTGTACCTTTACTTCAGGATCAGAAGGGGTTTACCTTAGAATATTTCTCTGTCCATTTCTGTGTTTCAGCATGTGCCTTCAAACCCTGCAGTCACATTACTTGCCTGCTTCCGCCCTTGTGCCTTTAATCTCAGTGCATAGCTCAGCTCTGTGGGCTGCCAGGACTCAGTGCTTCTCAGAAGGGAGGAATGGGGAGTTGCACCTAAAATCTTTCCATTTTGGTCCATCTTTGTGCCTCTCTGAGATGTTCTTCTTATGTTGACAGTGTCTCAGTCTCTTTCCAGATTGTTAATGACTTGCAAAGTTGACAGCGTGTTGCTGGCATTCCCTCTTCTTTATGTCCTCTGCCTGCAAGTGCTACAGAAAGACAGAAAAATTTAACATACATTCAGATTATAAGAATAAAGAGGTGTAGAAATTGAAGTCTAATCTTCTTCTCTACTTTTAAGGTAGGAATTCAATCATGAACTGGACTATGCTACCCCAGATCCAGGCTGGTTTACCCCAGTTTATTCACCTGTGACTGAAGAAGAGGTGGAGATAGCACTGCCTTCATTTTACTCTATGCTATACATTGAATTCCTGATGCATATATGGAACCAAGCTTGGGCCAGCTCTACAAATGAATCCTAGAGAAAGTCAGACCTGCTCTGCCAGTCAGAAACCCGCTGCTATTGGCCCAGCAGACTATTGGATACTTGTGTGGTGACACCCTGCCCTAAGGACGCCCTTCAAGGAAGCATGTGGAGGGAAACTTTGTCAGCACAGCTGTTTGCCACTGAGTCTTGCTACCAGGAACCTGGGATTAGATTCACTAAAACACATGTTCTTGTGCTTGTCCCAGTAGTGCTGGTTTATGTTTCTGTCCTAGTCTCTGTGTAACTCCCTTGACCAAAAAACCTCCGTGGAGAATGGTAGCTTGGTCATTCTCAAGACTGGTTCCACATCTCAAACCTAGAATTGTTCTCTTCAGCCTTTATTGGAGGTGGGGAAAGAAATAAATCCGGCTTTCAAGTGTGATGCTTTGCAGATAAGGAATGTTTCCCTCCTATAACATATAATCAGCCTTTAAAGCACAAACACAACAGCAACAAAGATATCTTCTTGCCTTTCCACATGACGAAATCCAACCACAAAATAATGTTCACTTCTCACAAAATTTGGGAGTGCCCATAGTGTTTTTTCTTCCCCTCCTTTCCTCATGTAATGCACTTGGTTAATGATCTCCAGGCATTTATCATCACCTTCTTTTGTCTTGGCAGAACAGCCCAGGTAAGCATATGCCCCAATGCTGGCAGCCTCAACTTTTCTTTCTGTAGTGTTAATTGTCTCATTGCCTGGAGCAGTTTCTTCTTAACATCTTAGTTCTATCTTGGCAGCCACTGGAATAATAGGTACTGTGAGGCAGAACACTTCGATTTCTGGAACCCAAAAATCAAGGATGTTTTGCTGTAAGCCAGTCCTGTCCATGAAGAAACACTTTAAAATAACATCTGTAGATGTCTACATCCTCGTGGAACACTGAGCAGGGACCTCAGTAACCAACTTCATCCTTCCCTGACACATCCAAGAGAATGAATTCCATCTCTTCCCCATCTATCTCTGTGTCAGTAGTGTCAGCACTGGCTCACAGGACTTGGGAAGGTGTTCATGGCACAGAACAAAGATGAAGCACATTTTACCACAGGGGTGATCTCCAGCTACAGCTAACTTTCTCCTAAAAGCAGCCATCCCTTGAAAATAAAGATGAAGTACAAAATGACAAATTCCCAGGATGTGGGTTTTTTTAAAGCTTTTGTGAAGGGTAGAATAAGGAGAGGAGAGAAATTCCATTAGTTTGGAATTTCCCTTATCTCCTTTTTTCTCTCCATACTCCTGTCTTACCTTTCTTCCCTTTTTTCCCCTCTTTTAATTTCTCTGATATCAGAATCTTCTGAAATTGTGACCACCTTGTTCTTGCCTAATATTATAAATCAAAAAATTAAGGTATAAGCCAAATCTGGATGTAGCCAAGACTCCTGCAGCACCCTATATTCCTGTTTTATCATCTCAGATATAGTTTATGATCAGAGTTCAGTCCAAAACAGGTTTAATTTTTTTAGATTGAATGACTTAATTTTGTGAGTGAGATGGAATGTAAAACACTGTAGTGAAGGACTTTCCAAATCGGTTTTGTTGACATCTTTCCTGCCATGATCTGTGAGTGGAATTCTGCAATGGCAATAGCTCAGCTCTTCTGTGTGCACCCGTGCTGCTTTTGCTCATAGATCAGTTATCACGTGGGAATTAAGAAAGTGTTCTCAGTCTTCATGGAGTCATGGTTAATTTGTATGAAATAGAAGTTTGTTAGACTTAAAGGATAATAATTTCCACCATCATCTCTTAGGTCAGTTTCTTCTAATATTGTTGCTGCCTCAGTTTCCTCAGGCCACAGGTTCCCCTGCAGAGAGAACTGACCACCACATTTCAAAGACCACCATGAAGACCACAGTAATTAAAGGATTAGGTTAATGTGTCTTAATCAAATCAATCAACGTGGAGAACCATATGACATCATTGGTTTTTTTAAAGACTGGCAAAAAAGTGGAAAATGCACAAATCATTAACAAATCTCAACATGTTTACTTTAGAAGTTTCCTTGTTCCTATTGCGAAAGACTCCTCCTGTGTGAGCGCTTCAGAACCGAGCGTGCCAAACCCCCTGGTGGAACGTGGGCTGACAGTGCTGGAGTGTGAATCAGAAGTACACCTGCCAGAGAGACCCTCCAGACATCGCTTTTCTGATCTGCTGAGGCATCACAAAGAAATGAATTGTAGAATCAAAGAATGGATGAGGGGAGGAAGGGTTATCTGACCCACCCTGCCCTTCTCAGAGCAGGATCAACTACAGCAGGTTGCTCAGGACTGTGTCCAGTTGGGTTTTGAATATGCCCAAGGATGGAGACTCCACGGCCTCTGTGGGCAGTCTTTTCCAGTGTCTGCCCATCCTCAAAGCAGTGGAATGAAGTACATCCCCTGGAGTGTCTAAAGCATTTCCCACTGTTAAGGATGTTATCTTGAACTCCAGATAGAGGGACTGAATTCCCTGCTATCTTGTTGGCATTGGACGGGCAGTTTTTACTCTGTCTCAGTTTTCCTGGTAGACAAAGACTGCAAGGTGTCTGCAGTCAGTAAAAACTGAGAACAAAGGGAACCAGAGGGTGATAAGTTGGGTCTCTCTGCAGAGAGAATGTTTTCCAAAAGCATTATTGATGATGTAGATATGTAACATGATCAGTATCCATAATAGTTATGTGGTCAGCTCATTTATTTCATACAGCTACAGAAGGGTTCTTCAACTGAGATGAGGGGTTGTAGGTGTAAAAATTCTAGCCTAAGGATGAAGAGCTTGGTTTTATTTAATTTGAACTCAGCTGGAGACAAAAGGCCACTTTAATTTATTGTAGTGTTATAATTTTACTCTGCCAACCCATATTTCCTGAGTTCTATTAAAGTATGAATTTTATAGTCTTGCTATAAGAACTGGAAAAAAAATAAAACCAGCAGCTTCTGACTGACCTCTCTTATTCTCTGGAAGAGCAATGCCAGTGGATCCCACATAGCTCTTTAGTCATGAAAGCATTTATTTTCTGGGATGGTGTTCTTTCATGTGCACTGTACTTAGCATAAACCTCTGTATGAAAATACACAGGTCATTTCACCTTCTCCTGCTGTGCCTTGGCATTCCAGTTTCTAGGTAGATCAGTCAGGCTTGTCTGCTGAGGGCACTGATCCCAAGGGGCTCTGAGAGCTAAACTCTGCTTTTCTCCAGGTACACTGCCAAGAATGGACCTGCAGGGACACACAACAAGTGGTCTGGTTCCTAAATGTGCTAGAAACTCACCTGAGGGAGACAGATACTCACATTTCTGCCTATTCTCTCACATCTGCTCAGAGCTTTCCCACACTAGCCTGTGACCTGCTCATATTTCACTGCCTCTTGCCTTCCTCACTTTGCTGAGAAGGTCTGCCTGCATGAGGACTGCAGGATGCCTGATGCCAGTGTTAGAAGCCAGCATGCAGGACTCTGTGTGCCATTAGAGGACACATGGCTCCTCCAGCATGTTATGCCACAGCAGGCAATGTACTTACTTGCCTACTTATTGACAAAAAGAAGAAAGATTGCCTTCCCCACTGAGCTTTCATGCTTTTGGTACAGATTTATTATGCTTGAACACAAATTATCTGAGTTACAGATATGCCCTTTAGAAAATCTGTTTAGCAAGAAGAGCAGGGGGGGGGGAATATAATCTGGAAACCATCTCCAGTAATTGACAGGAATTGTCTTCTCAACAAAAAAAAATGCCACTTGGATTAAATAAAAAAAACCAACAAAATCTGAGTTTTAATCTCAAAACCATCAGCACAAGCAATAAAGCAAACAAGTGGTGTCTTCTTTCTCCTACTTCATGCTTTCCTCATCAATCATACGGATGTATGTGGTGCAGCAAAACTAATGCTGTGCTTACAGAGTGCACATTTTGGGATAAGTAGAAGTGAAGATAGTTTGCCTGAAGAACTGTAGTTCAGCATATCATGCAGATTCATGCAGAAAATATAAAAGCTACAACATAAGTTAAAATTCAGCCCTAAAATATGTGAGTTGGATACATTCACTAAGTACAGATGTGTAATAACCACAGTGACTTAGATGTTCCCCATAGAGGCTGTTGCTGGAGTGTACCCCAGAACAGTGAAATGAGTGTGTTCTCAGCCTGAGCTGGTCACAGGGCTGAGTCTCATGACATAAACCTTCTGGAAAAAAACCCACAAACTTATAAAGCATTTGGAACTCTCGGTCAAGGAGTTACATAGCCTTTGCTGAAGTCTGTCTGGCAAGGAGAGAGATGAAACATCAGGTGCTTTGCCTTCAGTGCAACTGTGTGGAGAACTAGAGATGTGAGACTTCACTTGAAAATGAAGCAGTTATGGCTCAGACCATAACTGGATGCTGCAAATGTATGTGTACTGCTCAGTTACAAGAAAAATGCATGCTATGGATTTAACTTGGATTAGCTGGGCATTTGTGAAATAGTTCCTTTGCACAATTTGGAAGCTGGAACCAGCAGACAGTTTGGATGAGGCCACCCTGCTTTGAAGCTTTTAAAGAGTTAAGCAGTATGTATGTGGGACACTCAGGCACATGGGTAATTGCCAGCAGCACTCTGAGCAACAGCAGAGCCGTGTGCTTTGAAATGAATAAGCTGAGTTTACCTGCCTTTTGTGGCACAGCACAAACGAGTCGATCAACTGCTCATTCGCATTATTCCTTTTTCTATGTAATAAAACGTTTTGCTCCTGAAAACACAAAACCAAACACCCAGCCATGATTCAAAAGTCAAATACAAGCGAAATCAGAAGTATATTTGAGCAGCACCTCTCACGCCGGATGCAGCACTCGCAGCCTCTCCTGCTGCCGCCGCAGCGGTGGGTTTTTCCAGCGGTGGGTTTTTCCAGCGGTGGGTGTTTCCAGCGGTGGGTTTTTCCAGCGGTGCCATTTTCCAGCTGCGGGGCCGCAGGGAGCCGGCGCGGGGCGGTGCAGGGCGCAGAGCCGCCGCCAGAGGGCGCTGGGGCCCCGCGGTCAGCGCGGCGCGGCCCGGGGCGCGGGGAGCGAGAGCTGGGGGATTGGCGCTGGAGAGGGAAAACACCCGGGAAACACCCGGGAAACACCCGGGAAACACCCGGGAAACACCCGGGAAACACCCGGGAAACACCC
>VXBQ01000290.1:0-103350 GCA_013400175.1 Phainopepla nitens | reverse complement strand
TCTCCCTCACGTGTTTCAGCCTGAGCCTGACCTGCTGTGGAAATTAGTGCCCTGAAGACCGAGACTGGGAGGGGAGGGGAGGGCCATCCCAAGCGAAGCCTGTATATATGTTACCTTTTCTGTCTTGTGCAAACTGGGGTAGTGCAGGGGGTGCTTATTTAAAGTGAGGTGGGGAGGGGGTGCCCAGGTGGGACTTGTGTTGTGCAAAGGAACTTGCCCTGAGTGGCCGATGCCTGCTGATGAGAGGAGCCATGAACTGACTCCAGCTGCAGAAGCCACCAGGCCAGAAAGTAAAGCCGAACTGTCCTTGCTGGATATCCACCTCCTGACAGATGAGGCAGGATGAGCAAGGGGATGATATTGCCATATTATGATCTTGGTGCCTGCTCCTTACTTTAATGTTGTCTCCTGCAAATGTGTTGATTTGGATTTATTTAAAAGTTTATTTTCAAAAGAAGTTACTTTGCACAACTTGGTGGATTTTTTGGTTTTATGTTTAAATTAAACACTCGATGCACTCATCATCTGCATACAACACTGTAGCATTGGAAACATTCTTACTCAGTAACCTCATCTGGGTTTTGTTTAAAACTGATTTCAACACAGGACAAAATAAAACCACTGTATATTTTTGCCTTGGAAAAAAAAAAAGGGTGAAAGCACTGTTACTTGTGCAGTGAGTACATCAGACTTTAGTACTAAAGAGCAGTTTAAAGAATCAAGGTTTATTTAAAACTTATTTTCACAAGGTGACCAACCTGGGTGAAAATAATTTTCTGTTTCTCTGGTTCAGAGAACAAATGTATTCATTTATGTTTGTTTACTTTCCTCCTTCTTCCCTCAACAGTGGTACTGAGACTGTTTTTAATAAACTGACATGGCAAAAACTGAGATGTATATGATGTTTACATAAAACTATAGTGTATGCAGTTTTTTTATGTAAAGTATTAAAAGATTCTATGCTGACGCTTTGTGAGAGCAGTGTTGTGATTCATGGAGGTTGTGCCCAGGTTGCAGCAGTACAGCTGGATGGTGTTGAATTAGACCAGAGTTTGCCCCTTGCCTACACATGCTTTTTATTTGGCTTTTTTCTACTGGGTGAAATACCTGTCTGGCAGCTTTTAGAGGATGATGGTTTTATTTCCCTTTGGGGGAGCTGCTTCCTTAGTTTTTCTGTGTGTGGCACGTGGAAGTGTACTCGAAAGTCAAGGTGGTGACTAATCCATCCTTGTTGCTGTTCAGCACGGGAAGCCTCTGTGGCTTTAGCTTGGGCTCCTAGTGGGCTGGTGTAGCATCAGAACAGGCCCAAAACTGGAAAGTAGCACAGGCTGTAAGGGTTATTTTTCAAGGAAGTATTTAGATAAAAGCAGTTTTTATTAGTGATCCTCCCTTTGCTTGAAGTGTGTGGCCCGCTCGCTGCAGCGGGGCACGGGGGCAAGCACTGACTGCTCTCTGCTGCAACAAGCAGGAGTCTCAAGCTGCCTGGATGATTTCCCAGCTGCTGGCCTCATTAATTCCCACGGCAATGTAAGAAGTCAGGGATCCCCAGCAGGGCGTTGTGCCTGTCCCTTCCCTCTTCATGCCTGGGCAGGTGCACAAGGCCCTGGCAGGAGGAGGTGGCCCTGCACAATACGGCCTATGCCCAAAGCGCTGATGTCTCCTGGTTTGTTTTTTTTCCCCTGGAAAAACTTCCAAAGATACCTTCAAGTGAAATCTCAGGACAGGTTTCTATTTCCATCAATCTCCTCCATTCCTTTTGCAGAGATGTGAGAAGAGTCGAGCTTTTTCTGGTTTTGATCTCTGAATATCTGCTAGGGTACAGATAGTTCAGAGATGTTAACAAATAACAAGGCAAGCAAAACACATGTAGTGACTTTTGCTCATTTGCTCACAGAGGGATGAAAGTGATGAGGCTTTTCAGGCAGACTGACATAGAAATAACAGGTTCCTTGTTCAACACCTGGAAAGTCAATCAGCCATAATGTGAAAATACTAGAGTACATGCTCAGTCCATGCTATGAGTTTATTACACTGTTTCCTGTGATCCTTAATGAAAGACAGAGGCATTTTCACATAGAAAATTTAATCAGAATTTCTTGAAATGTACATAAGCCCTAGGTTTTGTGTGTCCTCAATTCTCCTGATATTCAAATTTCAATTTCAATTCTCTGGATAATCAATGTGTGAGTTTCTTATCTTCTATTTGAGAACACTAAAATCAAACATCCTTTGAAAGATATCTCAGTTTTGGATGCTTATAGGGCTATGGCCAAAGGTGCCCTCATTCTTGCAGGGGCACTCAAACCTCCAGCTTTGTGCAGAGTAACACTCTTACACGTGATGCCAGCCAGTGATGTTAAACCTACACTGGAAACCTTCTCATTAAAATGATTGCAATAGCTGAAAACCTTATCAATTCAGTTAGACTGCAGCAATAACTAATCTTCTCAAAACCCCAAAGGAGAAAGCATTAATATTTGTATTTTAAACACTGGGAAATGGGTTAGCATTGCATCCCTCTATAATTAACTGTACCAATATTTTCCACTGAGGTGCTTACAAGGTAATTACATTCATTATTTCCAATTGGATCCTTGCCCAAGTCAGGGATACAGCCTCTGGCCCAAGGGGGAAAAGCTGCAAGAAAGCAGGTTTCAGTTTTAACCGAGCATGACCTTTCTCTGCTACTTGTGAAGCTGAGTAAGCTGCCAGGGTGAGCTCACTGTGGGAGTCCACCCATTGGGGTCAGATGGTGGGATCAGAGCTCTAACATAACTCTTTTACTTTGTATCACATTGCTGGGCTTGCTTTGGTGGAGGGGAAACATAAGGTGTGGCACATCCCCACCCTTCATGACTCAGACACCCGGACAGGGTCAGGCTGACACCCACAGTGAGACAGTGTCACACTGACCAGCTCCATCACACACCCAGCCAGGGCCAGGCTGACACCCACAGTGTGACAGTGTCACACTGACCAGCTCCATCACACCCAGCCAGGGCCAGGCTGACACCCACAGTGTGACAGTGTCACACTGACCAGCTCCATCACACCCAGCCAGGGCCAGGCTGACACCCACAGTGTGACAGTGTCACACTGACCAGCTCCATCACACCCAGCCAGGGCCAGGCTGACACCCACAGTGTGACAGTGTCACACTGACCAGCTCCATCACACCCAGCCAGGGCCAGGCTGACACCCACAGTGTGACAGTGTCACACTGACCAGCTCCATCACACCCAGCCAGGGCCAGGCTGACACCCACAGTGTGACAGTGTCACACTGACCAGCTCCATCACACCCAGCCAGGGCCAGGCTGACACCCACAGTGTGACAGTGTCACACTGACCAGCTCCATCACACCCAGCCAGGGCCAGGCTGACACCCACAGTGTGACAGTGTCACACTGACCAGCTCCATCACACCCAGCCAGGGCCAGGCTGACACCCACAGTGTGACAGTGTCACACTGACCAGCTCCATCACACCCAGCCAGGGCCAGGCTGACACCCACAGTGTGACAGTGTCACACTGACCAGCTCCATCACACACCCAGCCAGGGCCAGGCTGACATCCACAGCTGCATCTGCCCAAGTGTACCCAGAGGGTCTTGCACCTTTGCGGCCAGGCAGGCCCCTGAGCTCAGGGCAGGTGCCTGACAACCTACACCCTGTGTTCAGACAGAGGATTGGTTTCATCTGGACCTCCCCTTGCTTATCTTCATCTGGTCCCTTAATTCATGTTCATCTGATCCCAGTCTGTCTGTCTGCTGTAACCTTTTGGCAGGAGAAGCAGTGACACTGAGCAAGTCAGAGCATCAAAGGAAGGTCAATCACCGACTCACCTCACAGTCCCTGTGCACACTGATGGGCACAGAGGCTTTTCCCAGCTGTGTCCACACACTACAGACATGTCCTCAGTTGAGGAAGGTTGTACCTTCCCTTATTCTGTTCAAGATGAGTTCAGCTTCTGCTAAGGTGTTTCTTCTCATATGAGCCAGAGCCCTGTGATGGTGCTGTCGCATCCTTAGCAGTAAGCTCTGGAAACGCAGAGGAGCCTTGCTGAAAGGCCCACTCATCTTCTCCATCATTCTCCATTCACGTGAGGAGACCACTTCTGCACTCCCACAAGGTTCCCAGGCTGAACCCTCTGGCAGTGTGAGGGTGTCTTGTCAGGGCAGACTGAAAATGGAAAAGAACCAGCTTTTGATCTTCTTTTCACTTTTTACCCACAGCAGCTGTAAGTAACCCTTGCATGATCAAATAGGGAATCTCTGTATGGAATGCACACTCCGTAGGGTATGTCAAACACAGAATTAAGTCATCCGTGGTGGGAGAAAGAAGTAATTAAATCTCCTTGGTACTTTTGGCAGAATGTTTGTTGAAGCACTTGTTATGTTGGAATTAGGCTCTTCATGCTTGCTAGTTTTTTTTAACCCTCATGTAACTCCACGCACTTCAGGGGGGTTGCACTAGTGCAATTCCAGACTTTAAAGCACTGTCCTCTTAATGGCTTTCTGGGTTTGCAACAATAAATTAGTTTAGCTCAATTTGACTTACTATGTTGGACAGGTTACAAATCTTTTTTAGCAACTCAGTATGATGCCTTAAGTTCTAGCTGTCATATTTTCCAGATTCTGTACTGCATTAGTATATACAAGGACACTGTGTCAGCTTCAGGCCCAAGAAGTGTAAACAACAAACGAATTGAGGAGAGCAATCTGGGAGGATGGGACTTCATAACCTGAAGCTGTAATTGGACAACTGACCCCAATATGTAAATGGACCAAAACTTATAAAAATGTGAGAACTTGTTACTCCTCAGAGTCCATCTTGGATCAGTCTTGGGTGTAGCCAGGCTCTTGTACTGCCCAAGGTGTATCCTTTGAAGGCCTTTTAATAAATACATACTTTATTCCTTTATCTATGTCTAGCCTTTGTTCTAGGTAGCCTCTCAAGGCATCAAGTAAAGAATTGACAAACTCCCAAACTCCTGCAGTAAGAGAAATAAAAAAAATTACCCTGAGGGACTCCACAAGTGTTTTACTCGAATCAGTGTCACTAACAGTAATTCACTCACAGATTTTATTCCTTGGCTGCAGAGCTAGATGATGTTTAAGGTCCTTTCCAACACAAGCCACCCTATGTTTCCATGATTCTATATTTGTAAGTGCTTGATTTGAGCAGCCTGATGTAATGGATGGACATTTTCTTCAATGCTACTAGAGGAAAGGAATGAGCTGCTCTTCCTTCTTCCTCCCTATTCCCTTGAATTTGTCAAGTTTTTCGTTGAGAGCAAGTTTTCTTCAGGCTTGCTCCCAGTGGCAGTGGTAAACCACAGTCTGGGAAAAGTAGCAGACAGGTAAATTCAGTTTTGTGGTCACGCACACCCTGCACAGGACAGACCTCTCTCCAGTTCTGTCATGGGGGCCATGGAATGAGAGGCCTTGAAAGTCACCTGTGAGAGGTATATGTGTCAGCAGTGCATTGTGCATCCATAACTCAGAAGTTTATACCATTTGGTGTAATAACAGCTAAGGGGATATCTTCATTCCTTCCATGATTATCAAACTCGTGCTAAAAGGCAGCGTTATTAGAGGGGGTTAAAGCCAGAGGCACTGACACCTTACACTGAACTGTAGCTGCACAGTAAGAACATTAGACCGGTGCCTACAGCACAAACTAACTCTGTGTGTACATTTCCTTCCTCACTTGCCAGTCTGTGTGGGTTTTGTCTCTGTTGCTAAATCCTGCTTTCCAGTGAAGGGGACCAGTGGGTGGGATTTTATGCTAAACGCTTATTTCCGTTTCTTTTAGGTCATTCATCCCCTTCTGCATTCAAAGCTTGCAGTGGCAGGGCTGGGGATATGAATTTGGAAACAAAGTGGGTTTCCTGGTGGGAAATCACTCTCATTTGCATGCGAATGTCCCCTTCCCTCCCGGCTGCAGGGAGGGGAGGGTGGCGGCAGTGGGGAGCCCCCAGGGCACGGAGAGTCCCCAGGGCACAAGGAGGTGGGAGGAAGGTTCTGCCAGGAGTCTGCCCAGGAAAAGCTCCTTTTCTCTGCTTTTCTCTGCTCCTAAGCTTTTGTGCAGTGGGGTTTTATACAATGAAGTTTGACCGCACAGCCCTTGCTCTGTGGGCCTCCTCCCTCTGAGTGCAGCAGAACAAGTCGGGACTGCAGGACCCGGTCCCACTTTGTGGGATTCTCTGGGGTCTGATGGCAGCAGCCTGACCCTTCCTGCTGACAGGCAACTTTCTCATCCCATGAAAACAGAGTGAGTTTTAGACCAGGGGTTTTTCATAAGTTGTGTGCAAAGCTAGATATAGTCACACTACTGTGTAAAAGTATAGAAAGATGAAAATCCAGAGTTTTGCATTCAAGGTTCTTACAAGAGTAATTGGGCACTTTGTATTTTTGACAAATGATCAGCATTTTCAAATGCTTGGAAAATTTTGAGAAAAATCACTGCCTGGTGTGCAAGTGTAAGAACATCAGAAAGAAAAAGATAGATATATTTTTGGGGGTGGGGGTTAAACCAACCAACCGTGAGTGCCTGAAATAAACTCCAAGTTTTTAAATACTGCTTTCTTAAAGTACCCACAATTAATGTCCACTTTCTCTCGCAGTCATCTTGGAGGGACAGTAAAATGTTGGCATCCAGAGGCACGAGGAAACTGGATGGGAGAGAGCTCATGTCAAGACAGCGTGTACCAACACGCCTTCCCACGGTGAGGCGATGGGCTGGAAGATGGGTGTCGCTCCCATGTTTGCTCTTTATGGAAGTGTTCCCAAACAAGGCCCCCTTCAGCTGGGGAGCTCATTCCTTCTTGATGGTGACAGAGCACTCTGCATTCATTGGCAGTGATTGCTGCATTTCACTCAAAACGCTCCCAGTGATTAACTGAAATGAGAGGCTCCAAGAAGAAACGCAGACACACACATATACCAGCAAAGCGGTGACAAGGAAAGCAAATTGCAGTAATTACCTTGCAGCCAGGAATTTAGCGAAGGTGTGCCTAATGCCTGAGCTCTTTGCTAACAGCTCACCCGGCTCCCACACACCGGTGGCCTCCTCTTGGGTGGGCTCAGATTTAACACCATCGTGTTAAAATCAGAGCAACTGTTCTCAGCCTGTATTTATCTGGGAAGATTTCAGACTGGAAGAAGGGCTTTGATGCCTGAGGGATTCTCTGTCTTTTCCAGCGGTACCTCTGGGATTAATAAAAAACCATTCCTCTGCACATTTTTCATTTAAAAATGCTCTTAATCCTCCATCATTCCAGGGAAGCAGCTAAATAAGGATGGCAGGATGTTTCACTTGCACTCTTAGACTGACATTACTGTAGCAGTTGTAATATATACTCAAAGACATTGGTTCCAGGCACTTTTTACTCTCCTTAGCCTAAGCATTTATTTGAAACATAAACTTCTGTAATTTTACGTCTCACAAACTAGGTAAAGGAATAAGCCAGATATATTTCTTCCATCTGATCACAAGAAACTAATGACTACAGTAGTTTAAAGGAGTCTGTGCTGCACCCCTGAGCTGGGTGCAGATGCTGTGGAGGGGCCAGGGTAGCTGCCCTCGGGTCGCTGAGGGTGGGTGCGTTTGGTGCCAGCCCCCTCCTGCCAGGGGACACACTGTCACGAAGGGCTGGGGGGGCTGGTGCACAGTCACCTTGCAGGGAGACAGTCTCTAACACCACGTAGCAGACAAATTGTAAATAAGGTATTGATTCACTCAGCTGGTGGTGTTAATCTCCTGAACCCTTTGTTAAATTTTGGGATTATACTGGTTTGTCTCAGAAGGTCGGTTTATCAGCAGTCATTCCATATCAGGGTAATTTTTGTTGCATTGGTGAAACTCCTCGTGTGATTAGGGGCAAGGTTTCCCTTTTGCAGGTTACTTTTCTCCAGACAGGACTGTGCTGTGGCGAACTGCCGGCAGGATGAGGACAGGGGCTGGGAACACCAGCACGCTCCACAGGCAGCAGCCGGTGGCCGGGAGTGGCGACTGAACTGGAGATGCAGCTCAAGCTGCCCTGGCTGAAATTTCACTGCAGAAGTTTCTTGTTTCTCCTTTTGCTCCTTTGATCCGTTGAAAGATCAAGTTTCAGGGGAAAATCAGCCAGGACAAGCCGCAGAGGGCTAGAATTACAGCATGTGAAGGAGCAGGGCCAGAGGAGATCGCTTTCAGGCTTCAGCCAGTCCTTACTCAACTAAAGCCAGAGCCCGGGACTGATGGAGGGCCACGTCAGCTGCTCTTATTGTTATAGATACAGATGTTTAAAATTAAAAGCAATTGTTTATAAGGCATTCCCAAATGACTGTTTCATAAAGCAGTCACACACTGGTCTCAGAACTTGCAGCCCTTCCTCTAACAGACCATGTTAAATCTGTGCACGAATGTATTTAAAAACCATTAAAAAAAACAAGAAAAAAATATGCATTCTTACATGTTAATTTTGCAAGCCAATCCAGTGGCCGTGCTTAAAAGTTGACAAAGGAAAAGAAGCAACCCAGAAGGTGCTCACATGCCAAAATTTGTTGCGTTATCAGATGAAATGAGCAGGGGAGGCTGCTGGGCCGGCTGTGACTCACCTCTTGGCATCACTGCTGGGTGGCACTGGGCATCACTGTGTGCTCTGTGAGTGACCTGGGGCCATATCCAGCCTTCAGTCACCAGCTTCTCAAACCAACTGCCCTCACACTGAAGCAACTTCAGGGAATGGTTCAGTGCAGACTGCTTCCCTGTCCAGGAACATTTGTTGGACAGTGTATTCCTTTGAGTCTTTCTGGGAGAAGGAACAGCTGCAGACAGGGTAATCAAGGTGTCTCTCTGTGGACAGCACAGATGGGGGATATTTTTGTGGACAAAAGGTAGGTCTGCAAAACCACGTGCACATAGCTATGTTCATGGGATGTCATCCATAATTCTGTCAGGATTTAAATTTTCCAGAATTTGGGCTTTGGTAATTGTTCTGCAGAATTTCCTGATGTCTCTCATGAAGCTCTTCAGCCTTTTTTAACAAAAAAACTTCGATTAGACAGTTCCTGTTGTGCTTGAAAATAATGCTATAAAGTAACTAACAGTTCTCAAGCACGAAAAAAAACCCAAAAAAACAATCAACCAAAAAACCCCAAACCCAAAACCCAGGATTGGAAGTTCTCTCACAGTGTGACAGGCATAGTGCCAGCGCTCAGTCACACTGTCTGGGCTACTGTGGCGCTCTGGGACCGATTCCCAGCAAGCTGAGTCCCTTGGCTAAAGGTTGTAGATCCTAGAAAGTCAAACTGCAGCTTTTTCTGATGGTGCTTCATTTGCTGAGGGGTTTGTTAACCCCTTCTTTCCCCTGTGAGCCAAAGCTCTTTCACCCAGAGGTGGGGCTGTGTCCGAGGGCAGCAGAGGGATGAATGGCAAAGCTCAGCTCATGGTGAGAGCCAGGATTGTTGTTTTTTTGACTGTTGTTTGTCACCCATTTTCTTTGCTGGGTGTGTTATTTGTCACCAAGCAGAGGTTTGATCAAACAGAATCTGTCTGTGAATTCAGAACTTCATGCCAGTGATTTACCTGCACTAATGTCAATGTTAGCCCAGCACTAACCAGGGGACCTCCTGAGGTCCTTCCAACATAAATTACACTAGTTCTGTACATCAAAGCTTAGCTGTCACTTGCAAAGTTGGGAGGAGGTCAGACTCACGTTTCATACGTTATTTCCTGAGCAGACCTATGTTTAGTGGTCTCCCTTCTTTGAGGGACAGCTTGGATGTCTCAGTGACTGTCCTACCCACTACGCTGCAGCTGACACGGGTAGTCACCAAGGCTGTGTGATCAAAACTGACCTCTTTCCATCCTGCTGAACTCTGATGTCATTATTTCAAAATTGAAAGATGATGAGTGAGTTTCACAGGTCTGACAAGGACCAGAGTATCCCGTCCTCACCTACATGGGACAGGAGACAACTGAGCCGAGGTGCCAGTGCAGGGAGGACCTTCTCCAAGCTTGCTCTGGCCACTGACAGGGCTTTTCCTGCACTGTGGCTGTGCCCTGCACTGGGAGGACCCTCACTGACCTTTAGGGTTTGAGACTCCATGGCTTGTGCTCTTATTTCTGTGCAGCTTTGTGCAGCTCAAAAACTGAGGTGTGCTCACAATGCTTTTGTCTCCTAGATGGCAGCCAAACACCCAGTGGAACTTCACTTGATTTCTGCTTTGCCATGTAATTCTGTGTTCCTTGTGTGAAAGTGCAGTGCTGGCAGCATCCCAGTTGCCACGTGTGTCAGGACAGAGATGTGTGTGCTCCAGCTGTGGCTCCTGCTCCAGCACTGCCCCTCTTGGCAGGACAGGATCAGATGGGATATCAGCCATGCAGCAGACACGGAGGCCAGGACCCTCTCCAGCTCGCCCACCAAGCCACTGGGCACATCAGCCTGGCAGCTCCTCCCCAGCCACAGCAGACCCTGCTGTCCCAGGCATGGTCCCTTTGCATGGGCATTTCCAGCTGCACTGAGAGCCCTGCTCCTTGCTGCAGACCCCACCTGGACCCAAGCCTGTGTGCTTTCTCCACCCAGGGCATGCTGATTCCCTGTGATTGTCCCTTATTATCAAAATCTTTCTGGAAGTCCATCAGATTTTGGTTTTTTCCTCTCCTGACCTCTACTTCTAGCATCAGAAAGCTGCTTGAGCATCACCTCCTTGCACTTGAAATCTGATCTCCAGCCTATTTGTTGCTAATAGATGCTCATTTATTAATATGCCAAGATTAATGGACCTTTTCCCTGGTATAGGAAAACCGTATTGCTACATTACTGAATACAGGTCTTTCCTGTCTGTACAAATTGTGAGGAGCTGTTGGACAAATCAGTTCTTAAATGGAAAGCATTTAAGTCTCTGTGCTGAGAAGGTTGTGTTTGTTGCTAGGATTCACATCTTGCTTGTGCACTTCTCAGTCATTCCTGTCTGCCCATGACTGTTGTTCCTCATTCCACTCTTCATTTATGAGTCTGACATTTTTAGAAAGAAAGTAGATGCCCTCTGTCCTGGCAAGCACCAGAGTTTTGGTCCTTTCCTAATTGTTCTTGGAAGAACGGGAGTCTGGTGAATGCTCCTGAATGCTCCCACCTTTACAGATGGAAAATTTTCATCTGAACTTCTCCTATGGAGAGGTTTCAGTCCCTGTTTTTCTCTTGAGCATTGCTATGGGAGATTTATAGTTCCTGTGATGCAGCAGCACGTGTGCAACATTTCCCCATGTGTGCATGAGCAAGAACTATTAATTTTGAGCATTACCCCCAGCCTTTCTTTTGGCTTCACGTGGAACCCTGCTGCCTGTACTTGATGAATCTTTTGTCATGGGGAACAGTGCAGACACAAATATAGCACACTCCACTCCCCCATCACCCTCTGTTCAGACGTGGTTTTGGGGGACAGCTGAGGGAGCTGCAGGCTGTCCCCCTGGCACGCAGGGACACGTGCAGGGCAGGACACAGCACCGGGGAGCACAACTCCAAGGCTCCTGTGAGCAGCTCTGTGTCCATCTCAGGGTGCATCACAATCCTGATTTGGCTCCACCTCCTGCCCCTCGCTGATCTCTCCCAGCAGCGACACCAAACCTGCAGTGGGGAAGGTGACAGGGAGCTGAGTCACTGACGATTCTCACGCTCGGCCCGTTTTTGTAGCCACAACAATTGACTTTATTTTCCACAGCTGTCAGTCATGGAAAGCAGCTTTGTTTTTTTCTGTTTTCAGTGAGGAAGAAAAAACTGGGGTGAGAGCCTGCAACTGAATATTACTGATTAGAACTGACGGAGCTGGGCTGCTCCTGCAGAACATTTATTCCTCCTACACCCCCAGTAACTCAGCTTCATGCTTTGAGATCAACAAATTACTCCTACAAAACTGCGCTGTCAAGGCCGAGGTGTGTCCTCTCCCTGCTCAGGCTGTAGTCACTGGCCTAACAAAGGGATGCTTACTAGGTGAGCTCATGGATTAAATGTGCGTAGGGCACCACTTGCTTTTGAAGAGTGCTCAACAGTTTAATCAGCTCTGGAGGCAGTTTGTACAAGCTTTTATAGTTATTTGTTTTTAGCTTTACGTATTTTTTCAGCAGAGGAAAATATTCTGCTCCTCCAAAGGCAGCAGTATTTCTCCCAGGCTGGACAGAGTATCAGCTAGAAGTGAGCAGCCAGTGTGGAGGGGATGTGCGGAGTCTCCTTCTTTCATATCAAACACATGGCATGGCTGTCAAACTCCCAGACTGCTTGATAACTGGATAAGAAATGTCACCTTTATCTGACTCTCTGCACAGCTCTTATCTGGCCACAGACATTCACTGCCCCATGCTTGCCCTTCACCCATGTCATCTCTGGACAGCTGAGGAAACTCTCAGCTCTCCTTGCTTATGTTTTCACCCTTGTAGATAAGAAGTAAATGAGGCCAAGGAGGCCCGAGGGACACCTGACTCTTCTCCCTCTCCTCATGTTCCTTTATAGCTGACTCACAAAATATTTTTTTTCCTCTCTCAGTATTTCTTCTTCTCCTTTTGAAAGCCAACTACCTGCTATTTACAGGACCCAGAAAACATAAGGCGAAGGAGATACCACCATGTTCATCAAATGAACAGCCTGAAAGGTCTTGAACTCTTGACTGTCCATCTTACACTTAGATGTATTTTTGTCCAAACTGCTTTTCTTCCTTGCAGGCTCTTTAAAGCCTGCCCTCAGTGTTCATTACCAACAGAGCCACCTCTCTCCATAGTAACCCCAGCTGGCAGCTAAATATTTAACAGTCTGAGAACATATTTTTTCAGTCACAGAGATTGTATTTCTTGGGATTACCCAAACCTGGTGTTTCTGCACAGTCCGTTTAATCCAGCAGCTGATTTCAAAGTCTCTGGGGCTGTCACTGAGTCACAGGCTCTGGTACTGCAGCACATGCTGAGATGCTGGTGGGAGGGCTTGATGCTTCTGAAGGAGTTTGCTGGGGAAAACATTTTTCTCAGGAGAAATAAGTGGGGTGTGAAATGCCCCCTCAATCTTTTCACATCTCAAGGATGTAGGGCTAATGTTCCTTATAAAAGTTTCTCATTATTGGCTTGGTTGTGTCTAATAGCCTCAGCCACCCTAAACATCTGCTCTCATATGCATCCCTCTTGGCAGGCCTGGCTCATATATACTTCTGGGATTAGTTTCATGTGAAAAGTGTTTGAAGCAAGGTGGTGATCTAGAAATCCCCTGAAACAGCACTATCAGTGTGTCTCAGAGTGTGGGGGTGCCATGCAGCAGTTAGCTGGTCTCTCTCCCCAATGGGACTAGCTACAATCACATACATGCCTGTATTACTGCTTCTACAGTGTTTATATTGCTTAATTATTTTAATAAGCTCGTTTCAGGCAAGAAAGGTGTACTATTGCACTGCTGCATAGTGTCAGGAGCCCTCTGCTGTGCTCCTGGGCTTGCTGCTGATTCCCTGGGCAAGACACATTATCCCTTCAGGCCCCCTCTCCATTTTCATGACTCTTGCCGCACTACAAGCTAGCTAGTACTGGGAATTAATTTGGCTATAAATAGGAAACCCAGCCCAGTTCCATAAACTGGCCCCCTGGGTGAACAAGGGCAGGATCCATTCAAACCCAAACACAGATTTCACCCAATGATGTCCCACCCTGGGCTGCAGACATCGCTGCTCAGGGAGCTGGGCTGCGCTAAGGCCAAACCAATCAGCTGTCTAGACGAGGGAGTTTTGGATCTCCGATTTAAGGAGGATCTGAACAACAAAACAGGCTGTTTGTCGCATGAAACTCTGGGTGTGTGTCTCTGACCCACGCCTCTGTGACAGATTCTGAATGTTTCCTTCAGCTGAACTGGTTCTTAAGAAAACTGGTGTCTTATTTTTTGGAGGGCCCGGTATAAGGCACAGTTAAAAACACTTTTCACAGCCAAGCTCTCCTCCTGTATGAGTGGATTTATTAAAGTGCATAGAATCATTAAGCTTGGAAAGGACCCTTTGGTTTATGGAGTCCAACCATAAACCTAACACTTCCAGGTCCACCACTAAACCATGCCCCTACCTAGGACATGTCTTTTGAACACTACCAGGGATGATGACTCCACCACTTTTCTGGGCAGCTTGTTCCAATGTTTGACCACCTTTTCAGGGAAGAAAATTTTCCTAATGTACAATTTAAACCTCTCCTAGTGCAGCTTGAGGCCATTTCCTCTTGTGCTGTCACTTATTCCTTGGGAGAAGAAACAGAGACCCACTTTGCTACAACCTCCTTCCAGGGAGTTCTAGAGAGTGAGAAGGTTCCCCCTGAGCCTCAGTTTCTTCATGCTGAACCCCCACCCAGCTCCCTCATCAGACTTGTTCTCCAAACCCTTCCCCAGCTCTGTGTTCCTCCTCTGGATGTGCTCCGACACCTCAATGTCTTTCTTGTCGTGAGGGGCCCAGAACTGAACCCAAGACTCTTGGTGTGGCCTCACCAGTGCTGATTGTGAAAAATCATTTGTTAAATTGTTGATGCCAGGTTCTGATGTTATTAGAAGTTGACCCAGAGTTAACACAAGGTTCTAATGTTAGTAGGAGTTTGATGTTGACAAGAGCAATTAACTGTTTGTTACAAGAAGTTATTTGTTAAAGAATTCTATTATTACATGAGTCCCCCTACCGTTGGGTGTTGCCTCCGATGCTCCCCTCTCATCTAACATGGTCACAGAAAGAGGAATGATGTCATTGTGTATGCAAATGAGAAGCACCCAAAGGATAGTAATCAGAGACCCCTAAAGTGACCAGCCACGCTATAAATAAGAACTAAAAATGACACCTTTGGTTTGGGAAGACAGAGAAGATGTGAAGCACCACCAAAATCAGAGTCAGAACTTCTCACCCTAACCAGAGTCTGGAATAGTATGGGAACCACAAGTCTAAGCACAGCTGCTGTTTTGTTGGGAAGTCTCATGAGGAAAGGAGACCCAGTCTCGCTTGAGGATGAGTCTGCCTTCCTTCTCCTCTATGCTTTCTCGGGAGCATTGGTTGTGTGTGCACTCCCTCGGGCCACCTTTCAGAGTGTTCTTTCAATAAAGCTGAAATCGCTGTGAAGTTGGTCTTCCTGCTCCTTTTTCTCACTGATTAAGTTTGAAGAGGTTTTCCTAACTTTTGTCTTGCTGCTGTGTAGACCACCGTGTCTACAGCAATGCTACTGCTCCTGCCCATGTCTCCATTCCTGCTCTGCAGCCACAGCAGCACAAGGACATTAGTAAAGGCATTGCAGAACCCAGCCTGGCTTGTAACTTCTGGACAAGGAGCTGCACCTTTCTGTGAGAAACATTAGGACTTAGGAAACTTGCATGGAGATATTTATAGCATGGCTCCTTCCTGGGATGGAGAGAAACTTATTTTTGAATACCAGAGAGCAGAAATAGGCCAGCTCTGAAGGTGAAAAGGTATGAACTTCTATTTGGGGAACAGTGCGTGACCAGAGTCGCATGCAAGGGAAACAGGCAGTGGGGTAGAGTTAGTTCAGGTTCTTCTGTCTTGGCTGGTGGTATCTTTGAGACCTCCGAGGCCAGATTCTGCTCCTTTAGTCAATGCTGAAACCCGACCTGAATATAAAGAAGGCAGAATCTGGACATTTGTTTTGTATTTGTCCCCACTTTTGTACTCCTAAGCAGGTCTGTGTCAGGCCCCAAATGTTCCTTGGAAGGGAATCTGAGAGGTTGCTGGTGTGAAGTGACAGACCTGCAACTTGTGATCAGAATGAATATCCAGGATTGTGGTGGAGTTTATCCCTGCATTTTTGAGAGAGGATGAAATTATGTATTGAATACATACTGCCTTTCCATTAGCTATGCTATTATTGAGTTGGATCAAATTAGCCCTTTAAGCAAGGCCTGCTTGCCATTTTCACAATTCTGGCTTTTAATCATTGCCAGCTTGTAAATTCCTCCTTCATAGGCTAAGCCTGCTGGAAGGATTTCCATGGAGCTGACAGAAGTGCTTTATAGAAGCGGCCCCTCTTTTGTCCTGGGGAATTACAACCCTATAAGTCTTCATTTTACTTGACATTCCAATTTGCAGCTTGGATGCCACAAGAAATGCCTTGGGTTTCGGTTTAGTGATGAAACTTGTGATATTGCAAGTGTAACAGAAAAATAAAGATCTGTAAAGGCCCGGTTAAGCTTTCTTTTGCTAATGTACATAGCCAGCCTGACAGGAAGAAAAACTCTTCAGCTGAGATATGTAGATATATGCTTAATGTCAAACACGAAAGCCATGGAGATGAGATGCTGGGTTGGTTTTATCATGACTGAGATTGGCTCAGCTGGTCAGAGCATGGTGCTGATAACACCAAGCTTGTGGGTTTGATCCCTCTATGGGCCGTTCATTTCAGAGTTGGACTCGGGATCCTTGTGGGTCCCTTCCAGCTCACAGTATTCTATGATTCTTTGAAAACAGAGGGGGAAAAAAAGTGTGGAAAGCCTTGTCTACCCTCAGAAAGGGTCTGCTTTGCTGCTCTGTTTTATATTCTCTGTGTATGGGGACGAGTGCCAGTTTACCAGCTGGAAGACCTGAGGTTTTCTGGGATGCAGTAGGAGATGCCAAAGAATCATAGAATACACTCATAGAATCATAGAATTATTTAGGTTGGAATTACTTTGGTTGGAAAAGGTATCTAAGATCATTGAGTCCAACCATTAACCTAAAACTGAAAATATTAGAGCACTTCTTGCTTTCTGTCTAGAAGACCTTCCTCACATCCAAGTGAGTGCCAAGAAAGTTGCTGTCACACAACCATGGTTGAAAATGAACTAATGCCTTACTCCCTGGCCAAAGGGATTAATTCTATTTTCATCTTCCCTTCTCTTCAGTCCTCTGAAATTTGTAGGGGGAATGACACCAAAACTAAAAAGGGCATACATTTAATTGTGTGGCAAAATGAGCTCCTACAGGCAAAATTTTCCCAAGAAGCCAAAGAGTTGGACATCTGGAGGCTTTCCTCTCCATTGCTCAAAATAAGGACGGTTTGTTGCCTTGAGTAAGAAGAAGCAGGATTTGATTTGATCCATGAACTCTTCATCTCTTCTGCAATAGCCTTGGTCAGCCACAAGCCAGCTGGGTGGCAGGCACATCCTACTGTGCCTCTATTATTTTCTTCTCAGCCACGAGTAAAGCAGAGCCCATAGGGATTATTTTCTAGTCAAAGAGGGGGTGCCATGGAGGTGGTTGTGCCATTATGGAGATTTATTTGTCGCCTTTTGCTCATGTAACAAGGAGAAACTGATGCATGGAAATAACTACTTTTCTCTCTCTTGAACAACTTATTTCAAACCTGCAGAAGGCTTTTTTGGGGATTCCGGGCTTTCAGCAGTGGGTCTTTTGGATTGTGCACAGAGACAGAACAATTTTCTCTTGGGATTGGCTTTGCCCTTTATTTCAAGGCTGTCCAACATGGGAAGAACACCAAAGCAGTTGGCTCTTGTAAAAAATATACCTTTTAGCAGAGCTTGTTTTCCCTGCAGGCAAAGGGAGCTCTAAGACTACTCTAGCTGATAAGTTCTGAGTGGGATGAGGGAAAGTGTTGTAATGCTGTAGATCCCCCTAACTCTGCCATCCCCACTCACATCTACCAAGGTTTTAAGTGTCAGAGATATCTGCTACCCATCTGTGACTTTCATTTCTGCAGACCAACCTTTTTTTCTACAGTGAAGAAGACATAGCAGGAGTAACCTTAGCAATTAAATGCCCAATAAGCCAAGAGCAGCCTGTCATTAAGGCACATGCACTGGGGACCTTGTCCTGAAGGTGCACATTGCATTTTCCATGCTCTTTACCTTCAATCTGAGGCTTCTCACAAGAATGGCTTGAAGCAATAGATCATTAAAACTGGGGTAACACTTTGGTTTTCTTTTCTCTCTGCTTCCACAGGCTGAAGGAGAAAGCTGCATTGTAAGGTGGAGTCCTGGAGCTGAAGCTGGTAGCCAAGAATTAACTCTATACCTGTACCAGCTGTTCCTTTCTATGCTTCTCTTATCAAAGGCTGGTGGTGCTTTTGCTGTGCACCAAGGAGGAGGCAAGGTGCTTTTTAAAACTCTCCATACTCTTTAACGTGGCTGATGATTTATGTACGTGTGCTCAGGTGCTAAATGACTTTGCTGCAGCATTTGAAGTTTGGTGAATGAATAATCACCTCTCACCTGGGCAGAGCAGCTCTGACTTTGTGCTGTGCTGAGAACAATGGTAAAACTTGGTCAGGTTTCTCCAGCATTAAGTTGACATGAAGGCAGCCTTTCTTGCTCTGACAGCAACCCTAAAACATGTCATGTCCTTCATGCCTGCTTCTGAAAAGCCACAGAACTGATTTTCAGTGCTTTTGCTCCCTGCTGAGCTGTCAGACCTGATGCAGTCTCAGTTCTGGCATTTCTAGGCTGGAGGTGAAACCATACAGGTTTCCCAGCTCAGTTCTCTGTAAACCTTCAAGGAGGAGCACTCATTTGGTACAGAGCTGAGTCTCTCAGCTAAAAATGAGAGGAAGGTGCCCTCTGACAAAAGTGCTGTCAGCCATAGCAAAGCTATGAAGGGGTAGATTGTTGCTTTATTTTCAAGGCAACATCTAGATTTATGCATTCAGGGTTGAATCCTCATCTTTTGGTGGCCACAGAGCCCTCGAGTCAAATGCTGTAAGGGACAAGTTTTCCTGCTGCTGTGGTGGGCCTGGCATGCAGACAGGCCTGTCTTTCCAGGGAAAAGCAGCAGTCCCGTGGTCACAATTACATAAGATTGTCCCCATCTCTAGGTTCCCTGCAGACTCGGGAGTAATGCTGGCTGCCCTAGCTCACTGACCCTCCACTGCCTGTCTGAAGCAGCCTTTTCCCAGCCAGATCACTGCGCTTCTCTTGGTTGCCACTTGAGCAGAGCAGCAGACACCTGGATTTATGCTGCTGTTTGTGCTTGTGAGCTCTGTCTGTGAGCACAGGTAACACAGGAAGAGGGCTTTGCCAAGAGCTTGGCCTGAGGGTGGAGACTGCTTGGTGGAGTAATCGGGGAGGGCACCTGCCTTCCCAAAGCACGTTACAGCCCACTGCAGGTCATCTGTGCTGCCTGGTTTGGAGACTGGGCTGTTGCCACTGAATTAGTGCCACTAACACCCCAGCTGAGCTCTCAGAGGCTCTTGAGTGGATGTGCCTGTGAGAGGAAAAGGTTGCCCAGAGAGGTTGTGGATACTCCATCCTTGGAAGTGTTCAAGGCCAGGTTGGATGGAGCCCTGAGCAATCTGATCTGTTAGAAAGTGTCCCTGCCCATGGTGGGGGGGTTGGAATGAGATGCTCTTTAAGGTTCCTTCCAATCCAAATGATTTGGTGATTCTACAATTCTATGATTCTGTGACGCCATGATTCTATGATAAGTATTGCACATGTTCTTATGCCTGAGATCAGTTGCCCTTCTCTCACCACAGGCTCAAAAAAACTGCACAATCTTTCTGGAAACAGAAATTTCCAGTCTCAAATATCAGCAGAACACACCCCTTAGTGACTTTGCACTCATACAGAAAAGTTTGAGTTCAGACAAAACTGGCTTTCCTGCTTCTGTGGGTCAGATGGCTGTGTGTGTGATCAGTCCTCTGTTGCCATGGGAATGCTGTAAAAGATCTTCCCCATGGAAGATGGGAAATGTTTACTTCTGACATGGCAAAAGCCAGTTGCTTGCCCTTAGGAGCCCAGGGGAGCCCTGTACCATAGGAAAAACTCTCAGACAGAATTTAGGATTGCAAAATCTCTACCTGCCTTAATTAACAAGTTGCATAATGCTTCATTGGGCAAAGAATGCCTGAATTGTGAGCTTGCACAGAAAAAAAGCAAGTAGGTGGATTTAAAAAAATGACATTTCTATAATTAACTTCAATATCTGCATCAGGTTGTAGTTTGACATGGCAATTTGAACACATGTGCCTAATTTCACTGTGCTTTTTTCAGTCTCTCCTACTCAGTTATGTATAACATTAAATAGTGGGCAGGTCCATGTTGCACAGATGTTGTGGAAGTGCCTGTGAGGAAATGCCTGTGTGTCAGAGAGCTGCATGACAGACATCATATGTGCCAGGACTGCTTGGAGCACCTTTGATGCCAGGCTGAAGTTGGGAAAGGAGCCCTGGAGTTCAGTCATACCCACAATTCCTACCTGTTCAGTCCTCATCAGGGATCACCTTTGACTTTCTTCCTTCTGGTGCACACAATTGTGCCCTTCTCCTCAATCTGGGTGTACCTGACAGGAAATCCAGTCTGAAAAAAAAAAAACCAAACCACAGGAAGTTTCTTCGCTCAGCCCTTCCAAGTATTGCTATTTTTTAACATATATCTCTATACCAACATAACAGCTTGACCTTAAATGCTTTTGAAGTTTAGAAGTGGTCAGATAACATTTGCCTTTCAGTTCTGTTTGCTTTCCTGGCTAAAACTGCACGAAGAGCCGCCCTGTTCACACAGGAGAGGTTTCACTTGTGGCATGTCTAGCCAGGAACACACACAGCAGTGCCAGGGGACTCAACAGGAAAACCCAGTTATCTGAGGCTGCCAGCCTGCATTTGCAAAGAGACGGTTCAGAGGGTTCAGATGGATCTCCAGGTCTCTTATGCTTTTCCAAACTATAATTCTAAATATTCTGACAGTTATCCATGACTAGACAAATACTCTTGCAGGCACAGTGAGCCTGCAAGCAAGCCTGCTCAGTAAGTGAGGTTAGTCTGCTCTGTGAATAATCTGCGAATAATCATCAATTTCATGTGTGTTTAGGACATCTAAATTCTCACTTCTCTTTGAAGCACTCTGAAACTCACACGGACACATCCCCTTTGCATCAGGGATGAAAACTGTGATTATTTGCCACTGAAGTTGGCCAAATCTCCTACTTTAAACATGAGCTCTCCTTTGAATGGTAGATTGTGTTTAAACATTATCACTAACTCTTTCCAATCTTTAAAAAGTCTCTAAAATCAACTTACTTCTGCTTTTGGAGCTACCTGTAGCTGCCAGCTCTCTGCCTCCTCTGTCCAGAGCACATTCCCAGCTGGCAGTTGCCACCCAGAGACCTCCCCACCTTGTCAGGGGCATAAAGGTGATCAACAGCACCAGCACCATCTTCCCAGGTACTTTTGTCTTGGGACTTGTCTGTGGCTGAGATGGTGCCAGTAAATTAATGCAGAGCACGGCAGTGAGGAGACCTCTAGAACAGAGACAGAGGATGAAACCTCCTGAGCAAGCTCAGCTAAGGGAGAAGGAAGGAGGTCTGTGGAAAGTACAGCAGAAGGTGCCAGCAGCTCCACTGGCAGCAGCTGCTGCTTTGCCTGCTGCCCATCCCTGCAGGCTTACACCTCCTTGTTTGCAGTCACACCTTAGCTGGGAAGAGGGAATGTGGGCTGTGTTTATGTTGCTGGGGCAAGGGGTGAAAATTGTAACATCTGTAAGATCTTTGGGACCCTCGGTCAGTGACAGGGAAAGGTGTCTGTGCTGGCTGCAGTCCTCCAGGGGCTGTACCTGAGCATGCCCCTGGACCATGCAGACTGCTTTAGGAAAGGGCTGAAGCCAGCACAAGCTCCTCATTTCTGTCCTCCCAAGGCTGTGAAGTGACTCACCCTCTCCAGGAGCTGTTCCTGAGGAGGGGAGTGGGAGCGAGGTGTCAGAAACTGAACTAAAACAAAAGTTAGGTTCGGGCCCAGGAAAATTTCTTGCTGCTGCTGTGGGTGGATAATGACACAGCCTCCACAGACACAAGGCAGAGCTGCTCAGAACTGAGGCGGAAGGGTGAACACAGGCCAGGACTATTTAAAAGTGAAAGTCTGTGCTTCAGGTTTTTATATGTGAAAGACCTAATTATGGGGACTTAAATCCTGCCAGAGCAGCTACTTCAGATGACTGAGTGCAGGGTTGCTCACAGCATGTAGGAATGTTCTCAAGTTGTTTCAGACAAAATATTTCAGGACTTGATCCTTTATCCCTTTTCACACAATCAAACTTCTCTCATGCCAACAGCACATGGAGATCAAGGCTACTCCACCACAAATAGCTCCTCTGCAGAAGCTGATCACTGAGTTGGTAAAAGGTTTTGGTCTGAGTCTTTTGCTGTTACATGGGATGGACCACGCAGGACAAAGACAGCTCGTGCACAAAGGAGCAGCACAGCTGGATGCACCTCCAGCAAGGAGATGGAAGTTCTATCTGCTGCCTGTTAGGGTGGATTTCAGTCAAGCCTTTTAATTTCCTTCAGCAACAGTAGGACTGTAGTAAGCCCTTACCCAGACAGATTTCAAGCTCTTGGGGGTTATTAGAAGAGAAATTCACTAAATACTGCCCTGTGTCATGCTTTGCCTATGGCTGGACAGGAGGATACTGTTGGAAGTAGATTTTTGCTGCAGAAAAGTACCAGTGTTGCTAAGAACAGTTGTGACCTTGCTCCAAAAACCGAGATTTGCCTACATGGTGCAGTAATCTCCTTGGTTTAAAGAACCTTCCCTTTTTTTAACTTGCCTACCCCACAACAAAATGCTCTCCCTCCCTTGAAGCACAGACAAGAAACCTTTCTGTGAGTCACCAAGACAGCTCCCACATGGCATGTGCTCCCTTTCCCCTGCTGTCAGATACAGGATTTAGGTAAGGCCACACGTGAGCTTTGCTTTTAGCAGAGCAGAAGATCACATTCACATCCAGTGCAGGTCATGGCAGATTTTCACTCTGGGCCGCTCTTAGCTGTCCAGCACTGACTCCATGTGCTGAGGATGCTGTGCTCTGTGTGGGCTCAGATATGGATCTAGACAGGCATAGTCCCAGCAGGATAACTCCCTGGGAATGGCATTAAGCATAATTAATAGTGGCATGAGATTAAGCATCTCTGGTCTGTCTGAAATCTCCCATTTATGTAAGGGTCTTTTTCTGTACAGGTACGCAATAACCCACCCACATTTCTTTTGTTGCAAAGCTGATTTTATCTTTCTTGTACTTTGCTGGACAATAGCTCACTACTGTGCTTTTTACACAAAGGAAAGCTGCAAGTTTTAACCCCTCAAACTTCCCCCTTGTTAGAGAAAAAATCCCCATTCTTCAGCCTTTGCCTGTAGGTCACAGTTTTGAGTCCTTTCATCATTCTGGCTGCTGTGCTTTAATCTTCCCAGTTTGTTCTCTCTAATTGAGCCACAGTGGTCTAGTTGAGGACTTTCCAGAGTGGGCCAGAACAGAGTAATTATCTCCTGTCTCACAGAGTCTCATATTGTTGGTGCATCTTTGTTTTTTGATCCATTGTGACTCCAGGCCCTTTTTTGATGCACTGCTGCCAACCTACATGTTCCTTGTTTGTGTCTGTGCCTCTGATTCATTCTTCTCAAATTTAGTATTTTTCTTGTGTATGTAATCAATTAAATCTTGCAGAATTTGGTTTGTTTACTATTTTCTTTCAAGCTTTTTAATCTCTGAATTTATCTATTGGGATATTCTTGTAGCTACCAAATTTTTAAAGTAGTCCATCTTGTTTACTGTCCAGACAGTCCCTAGAAATGAACAGTAGCACGGGAGTAATACTGGATCTAAAGCAGAGTGCCACAGTACACATTCCAAATGTCTTCTCAGTTTGGTATAGCAGCTGATTATAAGAGACCTTCAGGGACAGTTACATGACATACCCTGCCCTATAAGTGAAACCCAAAGATTTTTGTAGACATTTGCTTTGTCAGTGAGGACTTGCAGGTTTTCCTGTTCAGCTGTCAGCATTAGTGGCACTCACAGAAATGATAGCACTGGCAGATGGAACAAAATTTGTCATGTAGAGGTTTCTTCCTGTGAATTTGAAATACCTCTCACTGTGTCTGTGGGTGCTCTGGACAAGCCTGGCTGGCACTTTTTGTCCTCAGCCAAGCCAGTTGTCAAATGCCAAAACTTAGCAGGTTCATGGAAGGACCAGGGAAAAGGACGAGATTTCTCCCCAAAAGAGATAATTTTTTTGTTTTAAATTACTTGAACTGTCCTTTCCATATACCTGGAAATGCTCAAGACCAGGTTGGATGGGGCTTTGAGCAACATGGTCTAGTGGAAGGTGCCCCTGCCCATGACAGGGGAGCTGGAACTGTATGATCTTTTGGGTGCCTTCCAATCCAAACCAAACCATTCTATGAACTCACAAGTTCATAGAACTCTGTTACCTTGCAAATGCTCAGAAAGGATATTTGTGTCCTTTGCTTGTAAATGTTTGGAAACCATTCATGACTCAGACTGGTGGATGACGAAAAAGTATTTACTGTATGTTGGCCCTGCTGTTGTGTTGATGGATGGAGGCCAGACAGCTGAGAAGAAAACCACCTCTAAATTCTGTGCTTTGGCTCAGGTGAAACATATTGGTGAAAAAGGCAAACTGAGCTTGAACTGTGAGTGACTGAACACGCTCAGGGTGGAGAATTTCCTGGAGAGTGGGGTAGGGTGGGCAGAGCAGAGGACTGAGCCTGGAGTGTCAGTTGTGGTTGTCCAGCATCAGTGCATTCCTCTAAGGACAGGTGGTGTGTGGCTCTGCTGGAGCCTCTGAGGGGATTTTTGGGACTGTTTCCCTCTGTGGGTGCCATGGCTTGATGCAGGAGCACTGGTGTAACAATCACTCTAGCTACCATTTTCTGGCACTACCATTTAGTTATAATTTTTTAATGTACCTTTATAACTCAAGCACTTGTCGCTGCTCAGTTGCTCCAAGCAGTACTTGAAGTTCTGCTGATTTGCAACTCAGTTCTTGTTGAAAAGCAAATTTGTAAGAGTGGTTTAGATCCTGCAGTGCTCAACACCACCAATCCCCGTGGTCCGGAGAAATGCCTTTCTGTCTCAATGGTTAAGGCTCATCCCTTTGCCTTGATTTAGTGACTTTAGATTTTTAAGTAGGGTGTTAACTGTAATCATCTCTCCTAGCTGAATAAATTGATGTTGCAACCCAGGGCACAGGAAATATTCCTCTGCCTGTCCTGAGGGGTCCTGATCCTCAGGAGAGCACTGCTTTTAGCCTTCGACCATGGAGAAGGCTTCCAAGACTTTGGGATGAATTGGGTTCTGCGAGTGTGTGAAATAGATAAAAGTGTCATTTGTCACAGGGTGAAAAACTTAGAGTTTTGGGGTTTTAGCATGGTGGTAGATAGAAGACAAGATAGAGGGTTTGAGGCATTGGTTCAGCTTCTCCTTCTTCATCTACCCCATTTTCTGCAGTGTTGGTAGCACAAAGTGTTTGGATGGAAAGGTCCGCAAGGCAGGTGCTATGTGGATGACAAATAATTAGTTATTTGTGGTAAAGTAGAAATAAAGTACTTTCTGGTAGTTAATTGGATAAAATATCTATAAAAGACCTTGAAGCTAGAGATCTGGTGACTTCTGGTGCCTTTCTTCCTAGTGTGCTAGGCTGGTGTGTTGATGAGCTCACTGAGCTGTAGATAAGAAACAACAAACAATGAATCTGAAGACCAAGTACTGGAAGTCCCATTTGCCTCATTTAATCCCAGCATAGAACTGTGGGGACTTTCCCTATCAGGAGACCCAGAAATCCAGCAACTCGGCAACTCAGCAAATTGGGATTAAAAAAAGCCTCTAAAAGTAAAATAATAGGCATGAAAATGAAATCTAGGAGTCCAGGCCATCTTGTGAAACCTGGGCTCTACTCTGGTCTCAGAGCAAGGAGACCCTCAGGGACAGGACATGGCTGTGCATCCTCTGGCCAGGACCTTAGTCAAGTTCCTCTTTCATCCCATATTGCAGCTGAGTCTGGTCCATGGCTACTTCCCTGGGACATCAACCCAGTGAGATTTCGTGAGGAGAAGCAGAGGAAAACAGGAGAGGTGTAAGCTAGTATCCTGAACTGAATGGTGAGCTGCAGAAGGACAGTGGTTTTGTTTTGTTCATGCCTTCTGTAATGGGGTGAGATGCTGAGCTATAGTCAGGGGTCTTCAACATTATTGCACACAAATTATAATTTTTTTCTGGATTTATGGAAAACATCTTGTGTCACAAAATATCAAGGGACTACTTTTTTTGGTTTTATTCATTTCTATCACATGAAAGCAGGCAGACTGACTTCAAAGTTAGTTCAAAGCTGAGAAGTAACTTCTCTGTGAATGTTTACTCAAATAGAGACAAGTTGCAATTTCTTATGGTAGGAGTTACACTGCTAATTCTGCTGTATGCTGGCTTTTATACCAGGCTCATCTGCTCTGTTCTGAGCACCTTCTAGCAATGAATTAAATGTTGCAACAAATTCTCACTGACTCTGAACATAGAGATATTTATGATTCTACCTGAAATGGCAGAAATCTCCCGCACAGCATTTCTAAATGAAACCCAAAGTACTCAAATTGAGTGGCGAAGAGTCTTCTGTATGCTTCCCACAAAAGCTTTTGGGCTGGTGTACTAAAGGCAAATTGACAATAACAATAAACCAGGAAATTACAGGAAAAGAAATAGTAGTTTCCAGTGAAGAATAGGACACATTTGGAGCATCCGATTAAGTAAAGTCTGTTAAAAATTCCAAAAGTGAGAATTCTCACCCAGCGTGATAATTCATCCTTTCTGCTCAGGATCTTCAGGCTCTTTCAAATGCTCATATGACTTTGAAATAGTTCTCTATCTCACTTTGAGGGTAATAAGAAATACAGATTTATGAGATAACTAGCCTGAAGTCAGTAGTGCCCTGCCTAGGAACTGAAACCTTTCTGATTTTGAACAGGATCTAAGACATCATATCTGAGGCTCTAAATCCAGTCAGGTTAGATGGATTCAAATAAGGAAGGGTTTGATGAAATACACTCTGGGGTACCTAAGGGCCAAAAAGATGGATTTCTTAACTATTAAGCTTTATTTTTTAGAGCTCCTGAAGTGCATGCACAACCTTTGCAGTTTGGGAAAGGACAGATGTAGCATCCGTCTTCAAAAAGCAGTAAAAAAGAGACTCAGTGAATTGACTTCAGATCCTGTCAAGCCCCTTGACAGCCCACTAGCATGGAGCTCTGTCCTTGCTCTATCCCGAACCCTAACCCACACCAGAATAAGTCCAAAATAGAGAAGTCCCATAGAGAAGTGTCTTGGACTGGAAACTCTTTCTTGTCCTTCCTTTCCAGTAGTGGCCCCTTCACAGCCCCAGGATCATCCTGCTCTAGCTCCTCCATTTATTTCAGAACTACTCCAACCTAGGGTAGAGAGTGGGTTATTCACAGATTCAAAGACTATTTTGAGTTAGAAGGGACCCAACAAGGATCATCAAGTCCAACTCTTAAGTAAATGGCTTGTACAGGGATTGAAACCACAGCCTTGGTGCTATTTACATCCTTCTCTGACCAGCTGAGCTAATCACAGATGAACTGACTGAAATCACAGGAAATCCAGGACTTTTTGTTCCTGGGCTTCATCAGAGTGCAGGCTTGGAGAGTGTGCTAGTTTGAAAGCAAAACCAGTGAGACTCCAAGCCAGAAATACTATTTAATAGAAAAAAGTAAAGTACATGCAATAATACAAAAGAAAAACCTCTGACAGAGNGCCCATTAAACAGGAATGGCTCCCAGAGGGAGCTATCTATGACTCATGGGGCAGGGCATTGATGGGCCATTAACAGGAGATAGTCCAGGGGAGGAGGCAAAAAAACACTGCCCCTTCTGGTTTCAACAGTTCCTGGAGATGGTGATTGAATACATATCTTTGGGCCCATATTTACATTGTAACCTAGGACAGAGAGTTCAGTACAACTTTTGTAGACATGGAAAGGAGCATGGACTGAGGTAAGGGCTGTGTGCAGGACGTCCTGAACTGATCAGGAATAATTTCCATTCTGGAATGTTTTTCTTCTTGGAAATAGTCATGGGATCTAAGCTCTGTCAGGCTAAGTGCTGTGACCACATCCCTGAGGAGCCTGTTCTAGTGCCCAACCACCCCCTAGGTGAAAAACCTTTTTATAAAATCCAATCTCCCCTGACACAGAGTCATGTCACTGGTCACAAGAGGGAAGAGGTCAGTGCCTGCCCCTCTGCCTCTCGTATGTAAGGGGCTCTAGACAGCAATGAGGTCTCCCCTCAGTTTCCTCCAGGCTAAGCAAGCCAAGTGACCTTGGATACTCCTCCTATGGGTTCCCCTCTAGACCCTTTACCATCTTTATGGCCTCCTTCGGACCTCCTTTCTGCTGCCCACAGTAGATCCTGATGCTGGCACTGCTTCAACGTTTTTTAGAATTCAGGGCAATACCCATGTAAATAAAAGGTATTTCTGAATTTCTAATAATGAATGGAATATTCAGTCCATGTCTGGATGTACAAACCACACAACACCATATCTCATCCTATATAAATCTGAGAAGCATGAATTCTCTGAGAAAATGCAGGTCAGCTTGTCCCTTGTTAGTTACCTGCCAGAGTTAAAAAAAACAAAACCAACTGAGGAGTAAACTACAGCATTAATTTCAAGTGCAAAGTGATGCATCTTGAACAATGTACTAAAATATCTCAACACAAAGAGGCACATGAAATGACCTATCATAACAAGTCCCAGCAAATGAGGCAGTGAAAATGGCGGGAAAGGAACAGGAAGGAAACTTAATGGATTGTTTTTACAAAAAGTTATTCACAACACTTGCGGCTCAAAATAGTGCATGTATCAAATGCTCAGCTATATTCCTCTCCAAGCTGCTGCCCTGGGAAAGAGTTTGGGCTCCATGGGAAAGACAGGGAAAATGTGGGACCTTGTCTTCTCTGTCACTTGTCAAATTAACCACTACTGATTTTTTGAAAGTCATTTGCAGCTTCAAAGATTAGCATGTGTCGTGTGTCCCTCCCTGCTTTTGTTCTGTGAACCTCGATGCAGCAGCAGTATTCAGAGAGCAGTCAGGGGCACCTGGCTGGCAGGTGGTACTGCCCAGCTCCACTCAAATTCTGCACAGAGTCAGGCTCCGCAGAATAAGGTGCAGCATAAACCTGGAGAATCACAGCTGCACTGGAGTAACTGCACGGGCACAGGTTTAGAGAGAACCAAGGTGAGAAATCACACAATAATAGAATGGTTTGGGTTGAAAGAGACCTTTAAAGAGTCAGTTACTTAGAGCCCCATCCAACCTGACCTTGAATATTCCCAAGGATGGGACATCTACTACCTCTCTGGGCAACATGTGTCGTTGTTTTAACACCCTCATTGAAAAAAAAATATTCATTGTATGAAATCTGAGGTGCCAGTGGCATTCTCAGAACAGCTTTGTAGCTTCACTGTAGAGCTTATGAAGTTCACATTTTTTTCTATCTTGTTTCTTATGATTTGGGGGAAGAAATGTGTTTGTCTATTTTAAAGGAGGCTCTTCCCCCATTCCCTTTGCTCTTAGGGAGCTGAAGTAGCAACAGGTGAGTTGAAGGTTCACAAACAGGACTTGACTGCAGTGAAATCAATGGAGGCACCAGTGGGGTTTTGCATGATTGTGGACTGAATGATTTCCAGTTAAGCATGCAAAATAAACATTTTTAAACCATGTCCTTATAACTATTCTAGATTTAGACAGCTGTTTTTAGAAACAAGAGACCTTTCAGCTTATTAGCCAACTCCCCTGCTATCACAGAAATCTCTTTTATAAGCTTTTGAAAGACTTCACTCTGAAAGCCTGTTTTCACAGATATGTTATATTTTGCTTTTGGAAGAGATTCTGATCACTTTAGAGGCAAGGAGCCTTCTAATTTTCAGCCTGAGTATATTTGTGGACAGTGTGTACCTATTTGTTCTCCTGCCAACACTGTGCTTTAGGTTAAATGGATCCTTTCCTCTCCTCTGTTTGCTTTCCCTTTCCTCCTTGCTGTATTTATAGAAAGCAATTAACACACCTTTTTAGCCTCTGGTTTCCTAGGCTCAGAAAACCAAACTCTGGACATCACTCAGGAAGCCATCCTTCCTTGATAGAATTGTTAGGACATACTTCCTGCCAGACCCAGTTTCCTGCGTATGTGTACCTGTAATATTTGGGATGGAATTAATTTAGTTCCTAAGTCAAGTGTACCAGGTTCCTTGACTTCTTTCCTCTCAATCTTCTTTTCAGACATCTGTGTGTATCCTCATTTAGCCACCTTGCCTTGTCTACACAATGACCCACGGCATCCTGGTTAAAACATGATTAAGTAATATTTTTACTTTCAGACTTTGACTATATGATCTGTAGATGTTGTTCCACATTATTTCTTTCACTTTTTCCCCTTTTTTGTTAATGTGGTCCCTTTTTTTTTGTATTCCTGAGGTACTCCCTGTTTGTTCTTACTATCCTTTGAAGCCAGTCTACTTCTCACAATTGTCAAAATGCTCTTCTAAAATTTTTGCAAATAGTTAAAAGCCTGAGCATCTGAAAGATGCCCTTGTTCATTCAATAGTGAGATTAAATCACCAGGAAAGTGTTATGCTTTTGTTCCACTCCCTCTGTAGGGCCTTTTAGTGAACTACAAGCATGTGAGAATGGTGCCAGGTCACGATGACACCGTTGATCTTGTCCATCATCCTGTCCCCATTTGGCATTGTGTTCCTTGTGTGCCAGCCCAAGGATATTTCTGGCCTGCCTTAGTTCTTCAGTCATGTCATTCTTCTAGAAGCAAGCTGTGTTTTCTGGTGCAGTGACATTTCTAGGGGGCAGGGGAGGATTTTGTGAGATAAGTCACATCTTTTGTAAGCAGTCACAGCAAAGTTTTCCGAGCTGTAGGAGAACCTCATATTTACCACATCATGTCATGAAACCTCTCAGATCAGCATGAAAGAGCTCTAACAGGACTTTTTTTATCCATGCCACAGGGTGGATGAAAGCTGAAAGTCACCTTGTCCATCCAGCTTGGCATGGACATCCAACTCATAGACTGTTGAGTCTTTCAGCAGATGGCTCATCTTCCTTTGCTTTTTCTCTCTCCTTTATCTGGAGATGAAATCATAGAATCATAGAATGGTTTGGGTTGGTTGGGACCATAAAGATCATCCAGTTCCAACTCCTCTGCCATGAGCAGGGACACCTTCCACAAGACCAGGTTTCTCAAAGCTCCATCCAACCTGTCCTTGAACACTTCCAGGGATGGGGCATTCACAGCTTCTCTGGGCAACCCGTGCCATGGCCTCACCACCCTCCCAGGAAAGAAACTTTGTCCCTAATATCTAATCTAAACCTACTGTTTTTCATTTTAAATCCATTCCCCCTTGTCCTGTCTCTACACTCTCTTGCAAAAAGCTCCCCTCCATCTTTCTTGTAGGCTCCCTTTGGGTACTGGAAGGTTGTAATTAGGCCATCCCTAAGCCATCTCTTTTCTAGTCTGAATGAACTCAATTCTTACAGCCTTTCATTGTAGGAGAGGTGCTCCATGCTTCTAATCTTGCTAGCCCTCCTCTGGACTTGCTCCACCAGATCAATGTCCTTCCAAATGCAGCCTTTATGTCTCTTTGGATGGATCATTTCACTAAATTGCAATAAAGCAGCATCAAGTGAAGAAAAGCTGTTCTTGCCAACCCTCACTCTACTCTTCTGTGAGTTGATATCCAGGCAGAGGAGCAAGTGGTTGTTTGTAAGGTTTCTAATAAGGTCCCAGAAGTATTTGCCAGGATGAGGGGAAGATAAACCCATGGCTTCTGGACAGCAGGATCAATCTTCACGAGCAGCCTCTATAATCTTTTCCCTGTGGAAAGGGCTGTCAGGTCTCAAAGAACATCTTCCTTCTCATATCATGGGGAAGGCACCTGGACTGTGCTGGTCATGTTCCCTGGGAACAGCATCAGCTTGAAGCGCCAGCTATCTAAACCACACTTAATCTTTAGAATAGCTGTGCAAATCTAGTGAGCATGCCTTGCTGCAATCCAGTCCTGTCAACACTGCTCAGAAATGACTGACCTTTTCAGTCCCTGTGCAGAGGGAGTGAAGGCTCATAACGGGACCTGCTGAAAACTGCTGACTAACAAGGAACAAATCCAGTGTGGTGGTGTCATTCTTCCTATGACACTTCAGTCTCTTCATGTGAATTCAGCACCGTCAGCATTTGGGGGATGGCAAATCAAACTGAGGGGAGCAGAGCTGTGAAATGTTTCATGGATCTTTTGAGGGAAGATCAGCATGGTCAGGGTAATACTGAAACATGCTTGGATGGGCATTAGCAGTTCTCCTTCTGTTAGCTGTGCAACACAAATCTATCTTCCTATGCTTTCCACAGTTCTGTTCACCTCCAAATGACTGGCACAAGGTGTGATGCCATGCCACTCCTTTATATAATATGAACTAGAATGTTGATTTCTTCAAGAATAAAGTCTTTCTGGAAGATATATGTTGTCAAGCACAAGCTTGTAGTTCCTGTATAAATGCTTAAGTGTAAAAGTTTTAGATGTTCCAGAGGCAAAACAAATGTTCAGCTAGTCCCTTCTGGCATTAAATTTAGTGTATAATCAGAAATTATTCTATCTAACATTATTTATGAGCTCTGGGTTAGTGATATAGGTGTGCAACAGCGTGTAGCAATGCAGGTCTTACACTTGAAAAGGTCAGATCCATTTTCAGCATCTGATAACAAATTTGACTATGTTTTTACCTTATCTGAGGTCTTATCCCCTTTTTCTTCCTCTCTATTTTACTTCTATACGGGAAGAGGAACTTCAGGCCAACAAAGGAGCCTTCAAGGAACAGATTGCTTGTAAGTGCCACAATTTAGAATTTTTGGAAAAAAACCCTGAGTATTTAGATATGGCATGGAAAAATGTAGGCAAGAGATAAACTTCCAGGGAGATGGGAGTGAATGGTATTATTCAAAGGATAAAGCAGTTGTTTACAGCTCTCAGTTCTGGTTGCATTTTCTCAGAATCACTGGAATGCTTGTGGGACCTCTGAAGGACTCTAGCACATCCTCAAGCTGAAGTCAGGACTACTGCCAGCATCAGACAAAGCCACTGCTAGTCTGATTTACATTTCATCTCTAAGGATGCAGGCTCTACTCTCCCTCTGTATGGCAGAGATTTATTCTTCCAGGATGATATTATTCTTCTGCTTAAGAAGTTTCTTAGGGCCAAATCTGACTCCATCAATGTGCAACTTGGAGTCATTGCCATCTCGAACCTGAAGTAATCTAGATTTTTTTTTTTAATTTTTTTTTTTTACTTAACCAAAGGGGAATTTTGAGTTGACTTATTCTTGCTTTCTTCAGCAGAGGAAATCAGTATGCACCTTGTTTTTGCAGTGTTTTTGAAGATGTTACAAACTTCCAACATTAAATGATGCTGGACTTGAAATTCTAGTTGTTCTGCCCCTGACAAGGGACAAAATTACAAAACCTGATTGTGTTAGGTCCCACTCAACATCGCAGCAGACTGAATGGGGGGACACACAGACACAACAGGGAGTGAAAGCATGACCAGACCTGTGGCTGGAAGCATCCACTGGGTGGGATGATCTTGTCCAACGTGACACACAGCATTGGTGGATGTGCAGGCCAATTCATGGAGCAAATGCAGTCCTGGGTCCAGGGGGGCCTTTCTCTCCATGTACTCAGGTCTCCTTCTCTGCAGCTCTGCCCGTAGAAGGTTTGAGAGTCCTGTCTTGGAGCACTGGATCCTCTGGGCATGGTAAAAATTGATCTGTTGTGTGGATGTGGAGAAGGCAGACAGGAAGGACTTGACAAGAAACACCTCCAGCTTTCCCTTTGTCAAAATTGTCATGAAAGATAAAGATACAGAGCTATTAGAAAGCATCCAAAGGAGGGCTAGGACCACAGTGAAGGGCCTTGAGGGGAAGCTGTTTGGAGGAACAGCTGAGGGCACTTGGTCTGTTCAGCCGAGAGAAGAGGAGACTGAGGGGAGACCTCACTGCACTCTATGGCACCAAGCCTGCCAGAGATCAAGAAGCACTTGGACAGCACTCTCAGGCACATGGTGTGATTCCTGGGGATGGTCCTATGCTGGGCTGGGAGCTGGACTCAATCCTTGTGGGTTCCCTCCAAAGCAGGACATTCTATGACTGTGTGATTCTGCTGCACTGGTTGAGACCCTTAAAGCCCCTCGTGGCCTATTGTTGGCTCCATAACAGTGGCATACTGCCTAGGACATGGACTCTTTCACACCTTAATAGGTGTCACAGTTTGTCTTAGGCCACTAGTGTGTACTTGTAAGGTGTGAGGTTAGGAGTGAGGCTTCTTCACATTTCTATTGCCAATTATATTTTTGAGTAATTTGAGGCTGGAAGCCAAGTTTCTGAGTCTGGTAAGGGAGCACAGTGTGGGAGAAGAGCTAGGGAAAATGTGGGGGTGTATTTCTGAGATACCAGTGGTAGGTGGATAGCTTAATTTTGAGATTTGCATACAGGGAAATAGAGGGGTTTTTGTCCAGAGCTTCTATACCAGCACACACTGAAAATTTTGGTCTTGAAAAGAGATGGGAGCAGCATACCAAAGGTAAAATGACTTGTCCTGCAGACTGTGATAACTGAAACCATGGATAAATCTCATCATCTGAGTGATGCCATGACTCAGAGTCAGGCTTGAAGGAGGAGCATTTTCTTGGATAAATATTATTTTTATATTTTTGAAGAAATATATTTTTCAGTATATTTTTTAAGGTGAAAATTAGAGACATTATTTTTTTGGACTGTTTTGCTGGGAGGTGTGTGGGGGAAGGATGGGGTGACACGACTGAAAACCCCACCTCTAGTTCTGCCGGCAGAATTTGGCATGGGATTTTTCACTGGGCAAGAGTTAACCTGATTTACGCAGTTCTTAGGAAGATTAGACAGCTGGACAAATATTGGGAAAAGATGAAAATAAACACTTGTGCGAAATTTTAAAAACATTTGCCCTGAGTTACACTCATCTTCATGCTTGTCGCCCACAAACATCTTGGCACGCAGTTTATTATCAGGAGGGCTTGCTGAAAGAGCGATTTCTAGCTCTGTGCTGCAGAACTGTCAGGAACTGTGCTTGCAGACAGCCTTGATAAAGAAATGGAGGCTGACAGGAGATTTTTCTCACTCTGAAAGGAAGTTTCAGGTTTCTACCTGAAAGGAAGTTGTAGACAGGTGGGAGTCAGTTTCTTCTCCCAAGTAACACTTGATGAGACAAGAGGAAACAGCCTGGAATTGCACCAGAGGAGGTTTAGATTGGCTATTAGGAACTTCTTCTTCACTGAAACAAGGATCAGGCATTCAAAGAGGCTGCTCAGGGAGGTGGCTGAGGAGGAGTCTCTGGAGGTATTTAAAAGACGTGGCACCTGGGGACATGGTTTAATGGTGGACTTGGCAGTGCTGGGTTAATGATTAAACTTGATGGTGTTAAAGAACTTTTCCAAGGTTTATGATTCCATGGAGTCAGACACATTGTGTAGCATGGGGAGAGAACGAAATGCTGGGCCACAAGTAGAGAGTGTGTGTGGTCTGTCACAGGCAATAACTTAAATCAAAATGAATTAATGAAGACTATAACCTGATCTTTCTGAACAGAAAAAAAAATAGAGCTGCTAGTTACTCCCATCCAAATGGGAATGCAGATATGTGGGCACAAATCCCACTTTGCTGAGAAATTTCCATGTGTTTGTGGATGTAAATGAAAATCTGTACATCTTAAAAAAAACCTGGAAATCAGGCATCCATCAGGCAGGCTTCACTAAGGAAGAGCTGTAGCAGAGAAGCATGTTACCCAGATCTTCCCACCCTGGGCACAGGGAATTTTCTCCCCATCTCACTCAGCAGCATGGCTGGTCCAAGCCTGACCTGAGGTGGTTTAAGGGATACATGCAGAGCAAATGTACCCAGTGCACAGAGGAAATGCTGGGAATTGGCTGGTTCTGTTTCAATGCCTGGTCTCCTTCAAGAACACGTGGCATGAGAACTGTATAAAGCAAAAGCAAACTGCATGAAGAGTTCAATGGCTTCTGAAAAAACTTCAGCAAAACACACTGCTCCACTCACCCTCCAAACAGGAATAAATGGTGTCTGTATGCAGTCTCTGACATCAGGGATGCCTGGCAGCACTCTGTGCCTGCTTCTTTGAGGAGACACAGCTGATTTACCAGAGAAGCTCCTTGATTAAAGCCTCAAACACATTAATTCCTACAGAGAGAGAAGTTACAGGCCAAACAGACTCAATGCTGGGAATTTTTACTTAATTTAATTACAAACAGCACAAATTTCTGATGCCTTATTAATATTGACCAAGGGAAAAAAAAGAACACGAACAAACAAACATCATCTGTCCTCCTCCTTCCCCTGAATCAGTTATTATGTCCCCTTTCCTAGCCTCAACTTCCCTGACTTTCACCCCATGTCACAGTCATCCTGTTCTGACTTCTCTGGTGGCATCATAATTTCTCTTGAGGCTGTGTTTGGAACTGTATCTTGCTGATGCTTTTTGCTTGTTCATTTTTCTCTGCCACCATTTTTTTTCTCTAGGTTTTTCTCTTCTGCTCTTTGATTCTAGCTTGTCTTGAAAGAGTTTTTTTAGTGTCCTCACCATGAGGTGAGGGTCACCTCTGTCTGCAGTCCCTCAGGGTGTCCCTGCACCACTGTTTTCCTCATGGCCACAGTTCCTCCAGGGTGTGTGGGTGTGGGTCACCTGTAGCTGCAGTCCCTACAGCATGGGACCCTCAGGGATGTCCCCACACTGACATGGATGTTCATAGCCTCAGCCCCTCAGGTTTTGGTTACCAAAACCAGAGTTAAGGATGATCTCAGTGCAGGAAATTTGGTCCTCTTGACTGCTTCAAAGTGGACTTTTATATTTCCCTTTAGAAAATAAATTTGCTATTACCAAAAGAAAAGAAGAAAATGAAAAGATCATCATGTTACCTAGAGTATTAAAAAGAAAGTCTCTGAAATATGTTTAAAGCAAACTAACATTCGGAAACCTCTAGGGTTAATGCTTGCTAGAGCATCTGCCATTGAAATGTGAATCAGCTCCCCTCCTCCCCATGCCCCATTTTCCACTCAGACCTGTCCCCAGGCATCCATCCCCAGCACCCAGCAGCCCCCAGTTCCACTTCTCACTGGGCTGGGTTGTGCTAGAGAAGAGCAAATTGCCTTTTGACAAACCTGTCTCCCCGTGGGGTGCTCCTGGGCTGCCCAGAGAGGCTCTGGGCTTGTTTTTGCTCTGCCCTGGGGATGCTGTGCTCCATCTGAGAGTGTGCCTTCTGTGTGTCCTTTGTTGCATTCCCTGTATTAAGGTATTTTTTTCTTTTCATATAGCTTTCAGCAGTGATACATGAAATTTCAAAAAACCACAGATCCCCAGGTACTTGGGAGACCTCACAAGAGATTTTATTCACTTCAACGAATGACATGAAAGATGTATTTGGTAGAAATATCTTCATAATGTTTTACCAAAATGCTTATGCGTGGCACATGACTTTTTTAGCTGCAGTCGACTGCTTAAGTACCTCTAGAGTATGTTCAGCCAGTAGCTGGAGCTGAGGGCAAATGAGGTAACATGCAGATTTTAAATTCAACACCTTATCAGCCCTTAGGGAAGATAGCAAGTGCTGACAGCAGGTGTTTTCTGAGAGCTGTGAGGTCAGCCCAGATAGTGGAGCATTGGGTGATGTAATGCTGCTGCCATTCCTGCTGCAGTGGCCCTGGAGTGATACCTGGCTTGCAGCCACACGTGATACACATCCTAGAGGGGTGCACAGACCCTGTTCACAAATACCTGGAGAAATGGGATGATCTGAGGAAACAAATGTGATATTTGCAAGACTTTTTTTAAGAACTGGCTTTCCATGGAGACTTTACACTGACATTTAGCACTTGTTGTATTCCTACCAGAGAGTAGATTCAGATTAACCATAAACTGCCAGGGATTTTGTTTTGTAAGTTGCTTATTTGATCTTTGCATTGCTGTTAAACTTTCATATACCCCTCGCCTGCTGCGCAGATGTGATGTTTCCTACAGCTTTCATGAAAAGGCATAAAAGGAGACAATGAACTAAGAGAAACTTGATGTACTGGGACATCTTTTTTCTGAGGCTGCTTAGACACTGCAGCATGTTACCCAGAGAAGCTGTGGATGTCCTATGCCTGGAAGTGTTCAGGTTGGGTGGGACTTTGAGCATCCTGGTCTAGTGGAAGGTGTCCCTGCCCATGGCAGGGGGCTTGGAATGAGATGGTCTTTAAGGTCCCTTCAGTTCTGTAATTCTGTGATTTTATTTTTTTTTTTTAAGTTACTGTTGCAAGCAGTATTTGGAGTGGGTGTGATAACCCTGGAAATAGATTGAGTTCAGGGGTAGTACTGTCCAACTGAACTGCAAGGGAGAAGCTGTGGGTTGTGGGCAATGGCAAGAAACCCCAGAGGAGGCACTGTGTGAGTTCTTCTGTTGTGGGTGGAGGCTGGGTTGCTCAGAACGAGCTTGCTGCTTTCTGTGGGGGTGTCTGTCCCATCTTTTGGGCAGGAGTGCTTCACTCACAGCCTTGGCTTTTGCCCAGCCCTGAGAAACTCATTTAATACCTCTCACAGATTCTGCAGGCTTGTTTTGAAGGCACTGTGTTTCTCAGAAGCTCTCCATAAGACCAGACTATAAACTTGAATCCTCAGGCCACATTTGTTATTAAATCTCCAACTTCCTGAGTAGAAAATGATCCTTTTGTGCTGAACGTCTGCTGCATCTTACTCATTCCGCCCAAAATATGAGACACTTATTTAAAACAATGAAGTCTGGGCTATGTTGCTGGTCTCAGTGACACCATTGTTGCTTCAAAATATGGGTTTTTTTTTGTTATAATTTTGGTATTATCTCAGCAGTCAGATAAAAAGCATCATCCAAAGTGCTGGTGATGTTTCTGGAGTGTATGGTCCATGTATAACTTAGGTAAGGCATGTCAGAGGTCTGTGAAATACTCCCTGGAGATCTGGGTGTGTTATACACATCTGTGAAACTGGTGGATATGTATCTCAGCTAGAACTACTACTAATAAATCCAAGGTTATTGTTAATAATTCTGTCATGTGCATTCTGAACATGAATTCACTTTTAGCTGTCTTATAAATAAATATAAAAAGGATTTAAGGTCATTAGCCATTAACCTAATGCTGTCAGGTCCTAAACCTTGGACCTAAACCACATCCCTAAGCACCACATCCACACACTTCTTGAACACTTCCAGGGACAGAAATTTTACCACTTGCCTGGGCAGAGCATGTTCCAATACTTGACTGCCCTATCCATGAAGAAATTTTTCCAAATATCCAATCTAAACCTCCCCATAGTTGTTTATCTGTGATGCCTGTTTCCTGTCCCTGACAGAGCAGGGTTTGCACTGCTATTGGGACACATCTCACAGTGTTTCTGAGCTCAGGCATCTCCCTCCAGGAGCAAGGATCTTTGTCCTCCCAGGCCTGGTATAAATTCCAGTGTGGTTAATGTTACATGCAATGCCAAAATTTAAACTAGCAGAGACAGGAAATTAACTGAAACTAGAAACAGGAAGTTAAGAGAGGAGATGAACATGAGGAACATTAGAAGGAAGAAAGGAATAAATAAAGAGATGGAACCAACTGGACAACACCAGTTTCTACTTCAGACACCTCCTAGCATGACGGGCCGGACTACTCTTTGGCTATGCTTCTTTCTCCATTATGAAAGCACTTGCTCCAAGGATCCCCTAGAATTTCTCCAGGGACCTGTATGAGAGATATTTCCATAGAAAACTTCATCATTGAAGGATGCTTGGCAATGCTATGCCAAGACCCAGGCAAGTGATTTGAAAATCCCCTTGCATTGGATTAAATGTTTAGACCATCCTCTGCTAACACAGTAGTCTAAGCACAATTGGAGTCAAGCAGCTGGATATCCACAATTTTCATGGAGTCAGAATTGCAGAGGCTGATCAATCTCATTATTCAAAGTGACTTTGGGGGAGTCCTGTCTTCTCTCTGTTTTTTCCTATCTGTTCTGACCAGCATGAACAACCTCTTCTCTGTTTTGTATGCACATGGTCAGTTGCTTGGAGATGATGTGAGGTTGTCATGACTGGGAAGGCTTGTGGTGGACTTCTGAGGAAGCTGCTACAAAGTACATGAAAGAAGGCTAAAGGCAGCTTTTAAGATTAAGATCAATGATTTCACAACATTTCAAAACATACTTATTTGAAGAATATGTACTTTGCTTGTCCAGGCTGGTTTCTGGGAATGGGATGTGATGCTTTCTCCCTTATCTGCCTGGATTTTTCTGCAGAGACAGTGTCTGTCTTCAGTCAGAAGAAAGTGGCAGATTATTTAACATGCATTTAAAAAGTGCAATACTCCTCTGTGATTCAAACTGGATAGCACACCATAATATTCAGGGGTTACAGAGAGGTCAAAAGGAGAGCAGTTGCTCAAAATGGGAAGGTTTAATGTAATTTCTAGCCATTATGTTCCCTGAAGGATGAGGACCATGCTAGTCTACAGGACAAACGATTAAAGACCTCCTAAATTGCTCCTCTGTTATAAAGGAGTTGAACTTTACCTGACCTTTCCACCGGGAGCTAAAGTCAGTCAGATTTGCTGACTTCATGCTCCTTTTTGAAACTCTTATAGAGAAAAAACAGAATTAAGGATGATCTCAGTGTGGGTTGCATGCAGAATTTGATGCTCTTGACCGCTTCAAAGTAAATTTTCTATTTCGCCTTAGAAAATCAAACTGATATTATTAAAATAGAAGAAGAAAGAGAAAGATATCTTCATGCTACTTAGTATTAAAATCTCTGGCATATGTTTAAAGCAAGCTAACATTCAGAAACCACTAGGGTTGATATTTGCTAGAATATGTGCCATTGAAAAGTGAATCAGTTCTTTCAAGTACCTCCAGTTTGGTGCATTGTTGTGAATATATATCCTTCTTAATTGTACTCTCTTCACATTCAAAGGAGCCCTGCAAGTGCATGTCACACACACACACACACACATACACAAATGTGTGACATCTTGCAGCAAAACCTGGGGATGCAGCAAAACTTATGAGGCAGGATTAATCTGGCTGAAAGCAAATACCACCAGTATGGATGTTTATATCAGAGCTAATCACACTGCTCTCCCTTTGCAGTCAGTGGAGAGAAGCCGGCATTGCTGGAGCGTGATTCATCTCCTGCTGAAGCAGATGTCTGAATGGGTCAGACACCTATTTCTGTCATTATCTTCAAAGGCTGCCTAGCTCAGAGACATCTTGGGGGGGGGGAGATGAGCATGAGTCAGCAGTGTACCCCCACAGTGAAGGCAGCTGGCTGCATCCTGGGCTGTGCTAGAAAGTCCAGAGAGGGGGGTTACTGACCCAGCCCTGAGCAGGTGGCTGGACTAGATATGCTCCCCAAGTCCTTTCCAACCTGAATTACCCTGTGAACCTGTTCTCTATTCAGCACTTGTGAGATTGCATTTGGAGTTTGATATCCTGTTTTGGGCTCCCTGTTACAGTTAGGTTTTTAGATGCCAATATTGGTTATCCCTCCCATATTCAAACAGCCCTCCAAAGGAGTTGAACCCTGATTATCCCAGTGATTTTGTTACAGTGCAGTCTCAGTTTCAGTGGCACAGCCAAGGAGGCTGTGATATATGGGATGGGTGCAAGGGAAACAGGAAAGCAAGATGTGGCATTTTACCACTAATGCCAGCATCTCGTGGTGTTCAGACCTCTGTTCTGATCTCCTGGTCTGGAAACAGAGAATCATTTACCTTTGATTTTTCTGTCTAAAGTGAAGGTACTGAAAGAAAGCAGCTGGATGCAAAGTCTCAGCCAGCTTGACCATATCTGAGGTTGGAAGTTACAAAATCCCCCCCCTGCTGCATGCACAGGGCCTCCCCAGCTGCTGCTGTTGGACAAGCAGGTCCCTGTTTCCTGCCTGCTACCTAAACGTGCTGACTTGCCATGGCAATCAGTCAGCCCTCAAAGTGTTTTAAAGCTGCTGAGGAAATGTCCCCATTTATGTGCTGTCACACACTCAGAAAAGGCAGAATGTGTTGATAAAGTGAACAGCCCCACTGCTTGCCCCAGCTGAACTTGACTGTGAGGTTCAGAGGCTTACAGCCAGGCTGATTTTGAAGATGAGGTCAGTTTAAACACAGTTTCTATACTGTGGGATAAGGCAGCAGTTCAAGTTCCATTTTTATCACTAGTTTCTATTATCAGTCTCACATGTTCAGTGTTTTGCCTGAAGTCCAAATTTCTGTAGACAAGCAATGAGGTGGGAGCCCTAGTTCAGTTGTTCTAAGGATAAAACCAAAATGTGCTTTTCCAGATACTGTAAGAGGATAACTTAAGGACGATCAAAGAGCTTAATTCTCACTAATTTCCTTTAGTAGAAGACTTGCTCTCTCTTTCTCAGCTTAATATTTTTGTTCCTTCTTTTGAAATCTTTATACATCATCTTCATAAATGCATGAGCAAACTCATTCGCCTCAAAAAGCAAATGGCAATATTCAAATACCAAAAGGTATCTTAAAAAATAGAATTGTCAATGTTTTATTTAGAGTATGATTTTCCTGATTTTCATGATTTTCATCCTCATTAATGAGGATACACTGTATTTGAGAAGGACATGTGCAGGTTATTCAGAGTTAATCTCCAAACTCTGAAGCAGCAGAGCTCTGAGTAAATTGTGTGCCAGTGGCACTTTCATTAGTAAATTTCACATTACTAAGGTTTTGCAATCTTCACCTCATAAAGAGGACAGGAAAAACAAACCAAGTCCTCAAGCGTCTGAAGCAAGGTAAAATAAATGACCTTCTGCAAAAGTGTTATTTCCCTGTTCTCCCATGAATGCTGAGTTACCCATACTTAAGAGGACATAGCAATAAGGACATTACATGTACCCAGGATCTCTTGCTAAGTTTATGACAAGCAAAGAACATGATGAGACCTGCAGCCACCTCTCTTATCCAGTAGGCACTCCCTGTTCCACAGACACAGTTTTTGTGCTTTAGAAGATGGCAAAGCAGAGAGCTAAAACCTTGCCTGGGGGCTGGGTGAGCATGGGCACTGGGGCAGGGTAGAGAAGCAAAACCTGCAGCCAACCTCTGTATTGAGTAACACAGGGGCTGTGAGGTCAGGGCAGGAGAACCTGAGTTTGGGTGAGCTGCCATCCAAAAGCACCCCATCAGGGCTAGGCAGGGGGAAGGACACTTCTGCTGTTTCTGCTGTCACTGGAACATTTCCTGCTGGGACTTGGTCTATGTAAGTCACCACCATCACCCTCTCTTCTGCTGCTCAGTCCTATCCAGAGGCAATGGCTCCTGTGCTGTGCAGAACATGTGCTGTGCCTGAGAACCCTGTGCTTTGGCCTGGAGTCAGCCACACTGAGCTGTGCTACTGTGAGTCAGAGCTTCCTCTTCTCACCAATTCTCCTGAGTGTAGTGGAGAACCTGCACCAAATACCCTCCTTCTGTGAGAAGAGGAGATCATCAAGGGGTTGTTCAAACAACAGCTTTGTCATTTGCTGCAAGCTGAGCCATCCCTGGAATTGTTCAAGGCCAGATTGTATGTGGCTTTGAGAAACCTGGTCTAGTGGGAGGCATCTCTGCCCACAGTAGGGGTTTGGAATTAGATGTTCTTTCAGATCCCTTCCAACCCAAGCCATTCTGTGATTTTATGATTGACTCAAAGGCTGGAGCAGCCAATTCTTCGGTGGGTGGCACCTTCATAGCAATAACAGTGAAACAGGCAATATAATAATAATATCTGCTTGGAAAATTGCCCTTGTTGTGTAGTAGATGAAAGCTTTTAAAGAGATGGATAAAACAGCACAGAACACAGAGTTCACACTATTCACCCAGTTCGTGCCATAATCTGTTCAAGATTTGTTCGAGAGCCAGCCTGGATTGCAGCTGCTGACACCTGCTGAGTTTGGGAGTTCTCATGCAGTTTTCAGGCTGTCACTGAGTGGTACAAATAGATGGATAAAATTTTGCATAAAGGTCCTGGTTATGTAAATTACAGAGATTTAATCAGTTGTTCAGACTGCTTCTAGGATGGAAGAGAAATAAACAAGACTTTCTGGAATAGTCAGAAATATTGTAACAGTGGGTCAAGTTTTATCTGATGTGATGATATTGCCCTGCTGGGATGGGATTTGAGTCTCTTTTTTTTAGAGGCTCCAAGGTTTAATGAGTCACTGTGGAAGGGTCCAGTGAGAGGGAAGAGCTGTAGCATTGATATATAGGCATAAAAAAAGAGTAGAGAATAGGTTTTGGAACAAAAGAGTTTGATCTTTTACTATAGCTTCTCACACTCACTTGCTCTGCGACTGGATGAAAAGGTCTGCAAGGCAGAAGTCATTAGCCAGCATATTACTAACTCCGAGGCTCACCCGGATCACTCAGCGAGTCCACATCAAATCTTATCTTCAGAACCAGGGCAGATGTCAAGGGTATAATCTACAGGACCTTATCCCCTGCCTATCACAACCTCTAAACAGAAGCTAACCTCTCCACTGTGCGTGCCCAGGCAAAGAGCTGGCATCTAACCACATGGCTGTTTTCTGGGAGGAAAGGAATTATATATGCCATAATGTGTGGCATAATTGGCTGCTGTTGCCAATGATCTGGCAAAAGTCAACTGTGTGGTTAAAGTACAAAAAGTCTTGCTGTCTTCATATCCTCATCATAATGCAAAGGATATTGACTAACAAACTGCTCAGTATATGAAAACAGTCTTCGCTCTGAAAAAGTAAAGTAAATGAGAATTTGTGATAGGTGCTTGCACTGAGAAAGAAACACATCTGAGCCTGTAGAAAACTGCTGCAGCTCTCCTGTTGAACAGATGAAGATAAGGAAATGCTTCTAGTAGGGCATTGCCTTGTCAGGCTCCCCCAGTCACTGCTCACTTAAAAAGCTGATTTTTTCTCCTGTGCTACCAAAGACCCAGAAATTATCAGATGCATTTCAATCCAGGGCTAAAACCTGGAACTGGATTCCAGAGATCTTCATAGTAACAATCTGTTTTCTCACTTCTCAGCACAAACTTATAAATTGAAAACCACAGCAGTAGCAGCAGTGGCAGTGCAACTCCACATCCCCAGAGCAGACTGCATTCATATAAACTGACATGGAATCTGACTTGCAGGGATCCTGATGAAAGGAGAGGAGAGCTCTCCATCCATCCATCCATCCATCCATCCATCCATCCATCCATCCATCCATCCATCCATCCATCCATCCATCCATCCATCCATCCATCCATCCATCCATCCATCCATCCTTCAGGATTTGTCCTTCTTTTCTTCTTTCAGCCCCATTTCTCAACCAGCATTTGACAGAAGGCCTAAGCCACTGCCTAAACTAGGGTCTGTCTGTAGCCTCCAGGCCTGAGTTCATGGGCATATTTCAGTGATTGCTTTAGAAAACTTGATGCATTTCTCTGAGCTGGTTTTACTCAGACACCAAGCAGCTATTTCTTACTTTGGAGAGATGTTGTACATTGTCCAGCTCTCAGGAAAAATTTCATTTGGTTTTGGTTGCCATATACTAAGAAAAAAAAAAAAAAGAAGAATTCTTTCCCTCAGCAAACTGTGAACACTTAAATGGAATAGTTCTGGATTTTGCAAGGGGAATGCTTGCTGAAGGAAAAGAACAGCCCTCTGGTTTCACTTAGCAAGCTATGAGTTTTGCGCAATATTGAGACCTCTGTTGAAAACACAGTTGATTAATGGCAGTGTGCTCTGGAATGGTCTGTATGGATTTGCAACTTACCCATGTACGTAGGTATGGTGCTACCCAGTACTTGGAGACCACCAGGTGAGGATGCATCACGAACTGAAGAAACACAGCTCCTAGGAAAACCATGGTGCTCCTGATTTTACAGCCACCTGACAGCCAACTGCCTGTCCTAGTGCCTAAATCCCTATGCAGGAGCCATAGCTTTTTGGCCCAATGAGGATCCTGCTCCCATAGGATTTTAAGGATTAAGAGCAGTTCAACAGTAATTGGTAGGTGCACTCCTTCTTCTGGGTAAATGGTTCTTTTACTTCTCTCTTTGTCCCTTCAATAGTCAGCCTGAAGAAGGATTTGCCCTAAAGTTGTACTCCTCCCATTCCCTGTGAGTACACAGGGGTAGGGCACAGAATGGGAAGACAGCAAACCCTCCAAAGCTGCTTCTCTTCTTGAGGAACACACACTGGGGTACAGAAATTATTCAGAACTGGAGTAAAATCAATTGCTAGGCAATGATTAGGAAGAATGCAGGGTGATGAAGACCTTTTTCTACCGCAGCCACTGTCTGCCTGGATTGGGCAAAGTGGAGATGGCCTTTAAGTCAGTGCCTAGAGTTTCTGATTGCTTAATTCAAGGCCATTAAGGATGTTTAAGCCATAGAGAACAACAGTCTCAGATGTTTTGGTGTTTGGGCTGGTTGAACATGGTCCCCAGCTGAAGTGGGATGCATCCTTCGGTCTGTGTGGTACTCATTCCTGACAGTTACCTCTTAAGAAACCATGTTTGGGAATATCTTGATATGAATCTTTCCATGACTCTCTTTTTCTTAAGAAAATTGCTTTTATGTGAGTATGAACTTTTCAGAATTATGCCCTTCTTTGCATTTATATAGCTATCAGATACAGCTAGAACTTGTAATGTCAAAGACTTAGACTGATGATGGTGCAAATAGTTGGGTAGTAAAAACATATAGCAGCACTTCTTCTAGAAGTGGAAACATTAATGCGTAGAAATCTTGGGAAACACCCAAGATCTCCATAAAGTCAGAGTATGAGAAAAAACACAAGAACTTTCTGCTGAAATGAAAGAGAAAAAGACATTTCAGATGACTTAATTCTCTAGGACTAACATTCACTAAAACATTTTTCTTATTGATTTGCACTAGGAGTTGTGATATGAAACTTTCATTTTTCAAGACAATTGGGCAGTATGAATCCAAGTGAATCAATGAAGCTTAAATCCTACTTTTTCTTGAAACAGAATGAAATTTCTTTGAGATCAGGTAAGGCTAAGATTTCTGTCTGGGACTACAGTTTATGCTGTTAACAACCAACAGACAAACTGTAAGAAAACATGAGCAGTTAGGCTGTTATCTAAGCTTTGCCTAGTTAAAAAAGTAACTGATCTCATCTCTTCATGGTATTACTGGGAATTTTTGCATTGAAAACTGAAAATATATACCAAAATGGGGCTGTTAGTTTAGAAGAAATGCAGCTAGGATTCTGCTTGGATACAGCCTTGGATTTGCCTTCAGTGAATTACATCCACTTACATTTCCTCTATAAGAGTATTTGGCAGGATGAGTTAACTGTGGAATTGTTTTCTTTTAACCAATGAATACAAATCATGCACATAAAGTAATTTTTTAGTTCATAATCATGAATCTCATACAGGAAATATGAACCTGAGAATGACTATTACACAGTCAGAGATCACAAATATGCCATTTCTTGTGGGCCCCCAATTTGAGATTGTGTTTATTGAATACAAAAAAAACCCCCACCTTTAAAAGACCTACTGGAAAGAGCTATTTGAAAAGAAAATATGTGAAATATTATTATAGCTACTGCTACTACTACTACTAAACTCAATTTTTAAAAGTCAAAAGGAGTTTTCTTTCTGCCCCCAAATTGCCAGAAGCGCTTTAGCAAATCTGCAGCTTTTCACCATTATGCTTGTATGGAAAGTTGAAATATGATTTCCTGTATTCCAGAGCAAAGTCACACTGCTTGTTAGCTTCTGAAACCCAGTAATCTCTGATCTCTGCATGAACTGTTGATTTCCGTGATTTAGCATTTGCCTTAAATTGAACACTGATGTTATCAGCAAACTGCTGCAGCAGGGTTTATCTCTTTTTGCAGTGGCCATGCAATTTATCAGGCAGCTGTCAGGCACAAAGGGAATACAGATAAACACAGGATCACAGAAAATAAAAGACCATATCCATGCCCGTGCACACTCTTCCCCTGCAGTGCAGTGTAGCTCTGCAGGTAACTGCATCCCTGTTTGATAAAGCACATAGATTTTTATATATTATGGATTTCATTGGAAATTTACAGAGCAGCTAAGTCCAGTTGCTGAATAAAAATTATTTATGTGATTTGCATTCCTAGAAAAGGGCAAAAAGCTGGTGAAGGGTCTGAAGAACAAGTCTGATTAGGAGCAGCTGAGGGAGCTGAGGTGAGGAGATCTGAGGGGTACATTATTACTCTCTTTATGCCCAGGGAAGCTATTGAGTCACCATCTCTGGAGATATTTAAATGATGTGTAGATGTGGCACTTGGGGAACATGGTTTAGTGGTGAACTTGCCACTACTGAGTTAACTGTTGGACTAGATGATCTTAGAGGTCTTTTCCAATCAAAATTATTTTATTCTACAATTGATTCAATAGTATTGATTGCTTGCTTGGTTATTTTTCGGTGCTAATGGACAGATTTGAGATAGTATTTTTGTTTTAAAGTTTTCTCTTTCAGATGTGATTGTACAATATGCATGGAAATGCACCTCTCCAACAACTTTAAGTTTCTTAAAATGATTGAACTCCTAAAAATAGAAAAGGAAGTTCTCAATTTATTTCTAGACCGCAGATGCAGAATAAAACTACAGACTTCGAGTGGGTGGTTCTATCTTCCTGAAGTATTTAAAAGTGTGACAGAGAATTTTGACTTGGAAACATTTAGATTAATAGTTATCAATTTCCTAAACCCACAAACTTATGGTGACTTGTGCAGATTCCTAGAACTCTGCTTCTATCTTGGAAGAGAGAAACAGAGGAGATGAAACCTTGATCAACAAGACATAGACCACTGATAGCCCAGCCATATTTCTAGTAGATTTGAAGCCATGTTTCCTTCTGGGGCAGTAAGTGGCCAACCCACCTCACCAGCCCAGAGTCCTTGTACTGTGCTGTTGTTCCTTGTACCTTCACCCCCAGCAGTGGGAAGTAGGAACTGCTGAGACCTTTGATGATTCTGGGGTCTATCCCTAGTTTGTACCTGCCTTTTCCATGCAGTGACCATAAGCAGAAGAGTTTGGCAGCAGGATCCCCCTCTCCTGATTGACAGAGGACAGATTAGACAAACTTTCCTTTTTCAGACATGTTATCTGTGAGTGGCTTGCCCTTACTTGGGAGGTAATTTCTCAGCAGAAACTTTTGGTAGGCTGCTGACAGTAGCAAGGTCCTTTGGGTAACACAGAAGGCTGGGAGAGATTTGCTCCTGCTGAGTGCAGGAGGAGGAGCAAAGGACAAGCCAGCAAGGTGAGGGTGGAAATGACACACACTGCTAAACTCTGCCTGCCTGTGAGTGGTGGGTGCAGATCCCCTTTTCATCCTGCAAAAAGCTATAACTGAGCCATAATAGAAGTTCTGCAATCTGAGTCATAAGTACAGAAAATACTTTTTTTCATTCAGTCTGTTAACATCAGTGTTTGTCCTACATAAATGACTGCAGTACAGCTGGAGAGGAGCCTCTGGGAGGGTCTGTGCAGAACACAGGTAATTGCTGAGACACAAGCCATCCCTATGCATGTTGTAACTCTCTGTCGTGCCACAATGTATTTTAGACAATTAGAAGACAGGACTGTACATTTTTGCACACATATATTTGCTTGACAAAATAAGCCTTTATTCAGACATGATGGGTAATTGTTCGTCCAAGCACCTCATACAACTGCACTCACACTGGGTGCAGGCAGAAGAGGCACAGAGGCCCTTGCATAAAAACAAGGGATCCCAGAAACATGCTGAATGAATTTTGACTTGAACACACTGTCCTGTAATTGTACNTGGGAGGGAGGGGAAGAAGAACAAAACAATATCAAAGAAGAGCCATGTGGTGTTGATGGGCTTGGAAAAGCCATCTTGCTAATTGTTTGCAGGATGCATTCCAGGTTACTGCAAGCCAAGAGGCTGCAGGGTTTGTTGGGCTGAACTGAAAATTACAGTGCTCTCTCCTGTCCTTGTTTTACTTGACTGATGGGAGACTCGCATCCCCTTGGGCACTTGCAGGAATTAGGATCTGGTGCATCCCACTGTAGGGCGTGCTGCTGGTGGGGCTTTGATCAGAGTTCAGCCTTTGTTGTTGAAAGGATATATTTAATCTCAGCAGATTCAAAACGGAGATGGGCTGTTCAATGCCATTGCCACAGGACTTGTCTCCCCTCCCTTTCCCCTGACAAAAGACGAACAAAAGCAAATGACCAGCCAAATTATGTTTTGTTTCCATCGAGTAGACTGTTATGATTTGCTTGTATATTCATTATTACCAAGACTGAAAGGCAGCATGCTGGGCTGGTTTCAGAGCTGTTCCCTATTAGCAGTAGTTTTTAATGTGAATATCAAAGTCATCTTTCAATTACCGCCCATGACCTTAGAAAAATACTTAGCATCATACATCTGAGTTCATGCCACTAAGCCTTGTAATTGAAGCAAGCCCAGTAAATATTCAGGAATGAATGGTGAGGACCTGCCTATCCTTCTGTGTAAATCACCCTAGTGTATATGCTCTGTGCTAAGTGCTTTATTCTGTTACCAGTGCTGTCAGGCTTGGTCCACAGCCGCCTCCTTGCTAGCAGATATTGCAGTGTTTCAGGTTCTTTCAAGTCAGAGGAACCAGGTTCAAGGACTAGATGACAGTGAAGGAATAAGAGCAACAAAGGCAGTAGCTAGCCATGTTCTGCAGTGCTGGATAGAGATTAGGTGCAATGGCAGGTACCAGTCAGCTATGACCGACTTACTCCATTTGTCAGTATGGGGATCCTGCAGCCCTGCAGGCTCTGAGGTGGAATTCTAGTGTAGCAAGCTTAAACACCAGAGTGATGGTACAGATCTGGGAGATCCCAGCCATTTCACAAGGTGAGAGGAATGACACTTCTGGGTACTGATGCTCACCATGGGATCTGAACACCCTTTTCTTCACCCTGCAAGCAGCTTTCCTACCAGACATCTTTTCAGTTCTCTCAGGCACTGGGAACTGTTTGTGAAATGCTTCTTGCTGCCCCTTGAGTTGTTCCTGCCCTTTCTGCCTCCTGTTGAAGTTCAGTTTCCTCAAATGAAGCAGTGTTCCAACACCAGTGTGGAAGTGGAGGGAATTTATGCTTTCCTGCCTGCCCCTGGCATGCCATGTACACGTGGGATTTGTCAGTCCCATTGCTGTTGTCTCTGATGTTCCTGGGAACTTTTCTGGCCATGTCTTCAGGTTGACAGGGCAGATACCACAGTTAGGATATAATGGATTAATCATATTGAATAAATGCTTTAGCTGTTGAGCTGGCACATAGTGACAGACCCAAGAAATAACTCTTCATTTCATCAGGTGGACGACACTTTGATGGATGGGGACTGCCAGGTAATTCACTGAGGTTAATGGACTGTTATGGCAGAGACTGACAAAACGAAGGCTTCATTCACCATTTAAAAGGGGTTCTTGGGATACTTAGATTTGGTGCCTAGCGGGAGCTGGAATTAACTTTCTGCAGAGGAATTGGGAGACGTCTGTTAGCTGAGGATGGTTGTGCATTACAGCAGACATGTCTTCCCACCAAGCTTGGTAGCTCCCAACGGGTGAAGGTGTCAGCAATCTGTAGTTTAACAGGTTACACTTTCCTCCAGTTTCCTGGGTGCTGCTGAATGTCTTCCTAAGATTCTGGGTAAGGTGAGTGTCCCTAGCAGGTAACACAGAGCTACAGCTGGGTAAAAGCTGAGAGCACAAGACAGCCTTGTCTGTTATTTGGGGTACAATAGGCAAAGGCTGTTCCAGATCCATGAGGAATACAAATGTTACTCTGAACCAGAGGTTCCTTAAGTGTTCAAATTTGAGGCTGCACCCTAGAAAATTCTTAGTATTTCTGTCAGGGCACTTACAGTAACAAAAGCACTGGATGTGAGTATTCAGCTACCTGTTGACCCTACCCATTCCTTGGAGACCCTGAGGGGAGCTCAGATAGCAATCAGCCTCAGTTAGCCCCACTGAGAGGAGTTTCTGTTACGCAAAAGAGGTACCACAGCCTGACCCTCACACCCCATCATTAAAATTCCTCCAGAGCTCCAGCCCAGTCAGAGGCAGATTCCAAGTCCTGAGGGTGAGGTCATGTCTGCAATGAGCCCATGACAATAATTGCCATTATATGGCCCTATTTATTCTCTGGAGACACATTAATGTTGCTGCAGAATGGGGCCACGGGCAATAGAAAGAGCATCTATTTGTGACTTAAGGTTTCTTTAGCTTTAAGTTGTTAATCTGTTGTTTCCCATTGCCTTGGTCCATCACACAGGTAATAGGTCATGGAAAGCTGAGTTCTAGTTAATCAGTACCAATATAAAAAATTATGTTTTTAAATAAATAAAAAGAAGAGCTGAAGAGACCAAGTACTTGCATCCAGCTTGTGTTTGTATTGATATAGTTTACACTCAGCTTTTACAGTGTTGCTGTCCTTCCACATCTTGATTCCAGAAGGCTTGTAAATTATCTTCAATAACACAAGGGCTTGAAAAGTACCTGACCAGGATTTTACAGAGGTCAGCTGTGTATCAGTGTTCTTGGGGTTGGAGGCAGAACAGTTTCTTTTAGGACCTTTCTGTTACCAATAGTCACATTGGACATTTAAAACAATTTGCTAAGTTTGATCCCCTTTATGCCAGCAGAAAGCAGAATTAACTCCAGGTATTCTGTGCAATGAGTCTGGTCAAAGGGAGAGCTTCTTTCTCCCCAGATCCTAACTTGCTTCTCTGTTTGTTTGGGGGCTGAGTGGGAAAGTGATTTAAAACAGTAGATGGCTTAAAAATTGATATTCTTTCATGATATACAAACACCTGCTCCCCAGCAAGGAATTAGCAAGGAATGCTAATGAAGAATTTAGAGAAGGTTTTTAACACAGGTCACAGCATTCACACTGATGTGCTCCACTCAGCTCTTAGCTCTGCGTGGTTACCCACTGTCCAGTTTTTTGTACTGGAAGAGAAATTTATGGCTTTCTTGCTTTATTCATTCCCCTTTCACATAATACTCCTTGAGCTGGTTCTGAAAATAAATCCTTCTTAAGCTTCAGACATAAATCAGAGTTGGGGATGATGTGCACTCAGAAGATGTCAGCTGTCCATAGCTTGTGTTTGCAGCCTGAGCAGCAGTGCTGCTTGCTGCAAATTCAGAGAAAGCCTCTGCTTCCCACTGCAAATTCTTTCCCTGGGCAATTGCAGATCCATGGAAACACTGCACGTGATACACCAAGAGTTAAAATTTTTAATCTAATTTTTTGTGAGTCTCTGCTTTGTTGCCATCCTTTGACAATTACTGTGCAATGCATAGGCAGTACTTCAATGCCATTTGTGCCACTGTTCATTAGCATGTGCCATTCTGATCTGATAAAACACAGCTTGTGCAAAACGTTCAGCAACAGACCTGAGCCTTGAGTCTTGTGTGTCATCTGCACTTCGAATTCCTGAGGATTTGTTGCATTTAGTACAGGGCTTGTATTCACAATACCTTTACCAAAGAGGAAAAAGAGGGTTTAGTTTGGTGGGTCTCAGAGCTCGGGTGTGTGCTTGGCAGTAGCACCCATGGGTGCAAATGTGCCCAGATATCCGCAGGATCGGGTCTGGGGCAGCACGGGCATGGGGCAGTGGGCATTTCAGACATCTGGGCAGGGGAGTGCACCAGTGGCTGAGGAGCTCTGTAAGAGAGGTGTGAGCTGACCACACACCACACAGACACTCTGAAATTATTTGTTAAAACAGTGAGTGTTTCGTGGCTCTTGCAAGCAAACCCACGCACACAAGACAGGAGTCAGGACGCTGCGTGAAGGGTTTGGGTGCCTGCTCCTCACCATCACTGCTGCCTGTTTCCACACTGCCTGAGATTGTTATCCTGTGCTGGACTGTCCCCTGCGTTGGTTATCGCACCAAATTGGGAAGTTTTCACACAGCAAGACACCAGAGGTGTTTGCACTTTTTGGAACAGGGGCAAGGTTCCCTAAGAGTTCTCTTGAAATTACATCATGGAACACTCCTCAGGCTCTGCTCTTCCAAGCAGGTCTCCCCCTTCCACATCCTCCTGAAATCTGAGGGTCATTTCTCAGCTCTGGAGGTCAGTTTGCCCAGATCCAGTCAGAGCCATTCCTAGTTTATATTTATTTTAAACTGCTGTAACTAATCACTGCAGCTTTCTTTCCATTAGTCACTGAGTTTAAAAGTAGACATTTGGTGCATCTGGATTTGTTCCAAGACACATATTTCTGGCTTTTTAGATAGAATAATTTTCTCCATTTGTATAATATTTTAGAGGAGTTGTATAATTATTTCTTATCTTGATCAATATGTCATCAAAGTGGAAATCATAGCCATCCTTCTGCTCATTCTTATGATACATTTTTTTTCATCTAAGAATCTACAATAGAATATTTACTTTTTGAACTAAAATAAATATAGCCCAGCTCAAAATCCTCTTTGGAGACCAAGATTATCTAAAGATTTTCCGGTGTTGTTCTCCAGAGAAAAAGGCCTCAGACTTTGCTGGTCAGAGGAATGGATGGTGTAACTGAGCCAGTAGCTCCCTGACCTCTGTGTGGTTTGCATGAAAATCACAAATTTACCACCTGATTTATGTTCTCCTTTTGCAAATTGGTTTCCTGTTTGCTTTAGCAATGGATGCTGGACAAATTTCTAATGGATCAAAAGAGCTTGGCTCCATGAAGCAATTAGCTGACCTGAAGTGCAGGAGTAGCTGGAAGAGAGAGTAGAAAGTTGATCAAAATATTTTCAAGATGTGGAACTGAAAAAGTAGACTGCAGTCTGGTCACTCTGAAATTTTTATTGTTGTGGAAAAATTTGATTTCTCTTCTTGACATCATTTGAGCTGTTGTTCTAATCCAACTTCTCCATCAGCTGTTTGCCCAGTTAATAAGAGTATAATTTTGCAGATATTTGAGATATGCACCAAGAGTGCATATAAAATTGGAGATAAATGAATTAGACTGTTCAATGTGGATATTGATAATTTTCAGCACTTTGGAAATGATCACCCATGGTTACAAAAGAGAGAGGTATAGAACTGGCTGGAAAAAATGGTTTTGAATTGAGTGAAGCTGGGAAGGACAGAAGCACGAGAGGCAGCGGGGAGTGAAACATTCTACTTGGAAGGGGAAGTATAAAAATTTACAGAATATGAAGACATGAAAGATAGGACTCCAAAACAAAATGTTACCAAGCTGTCCTTGGTATGTGTCAGCCTGACTGCCTGCTGGGACTGGGGCTGGCAGGGACTGGAGTCTGGTGTCTTTGGTGTTTGCTCCAAATCACGGACTCTTTGAGCTTTAGCTTTCACTCCCTGCACAGGGCAGTTATTTGAGGAGGGGGATTGGCTTCTCTTCCTACTGCTGTGCATGGGAACTCCTTGCTGCAAGACACACTTGAGATATATCACTGGTCTAAACCTCTTAGCTTCAAATCTTTTGCAGATCTCTTATGATGTGTGAAGTACTGAAAATCACTCTGTGCACCACTGTGTTGGCACTGTTGTGCAAGGGGGAGCTTTAGTGCACTGTGGCAATTCTTGTCTGCAGGACAGGAGCGGTGAAATAGTACAAGAAAGTAGGTGTGCAATAGAACAAGAAAGTATGTACATCTCCCTTGGTCACCTTCCCCAGAAAAAAACGACAAAACACGAGCTCAGTGTGCATCTCTGTGCATCTCTAATGGCTTATGTGCAGCCACATGCTTATGAAGACCACAGGATCCAAAAAGCTCTAAGGGGATTAGCTCTACTAGGCTCTACTTCCCTGGGATTATCAGCAGCTCTAAGGGGACACCAGGACAGTGGGATGAGCTTGGGTTGGACCATCTTTGACTCAACTAGTGCATTTTCCATTGTCACTGAAAGTATGCCCCAAGGTGCCAGGGGCTGCAGAGGCCTTTGCTGGAGTGGCCTTTCTGCTGCAGGGTCCTGGTTGAAGCTGACAGGCTGTGAAGGCAGAGCATAGCTGACAGCCTGGCCCTTAGGGTGTGACACTCTCTCTCTACTTGTGCTGGGTTTTGAAAATATTATGCCTTCCAGCAGCTCTTTGAACCCTGTGGTTAAAAGTGATGAATGGGTGGTCAATGAAAAGACCTAGAAATAAACCACAGATTCAATTATGAATGAAATTGGCCTAGCCAGCACTATTAAAATAAATATTTTGCCTTATATTGACTAGGGAAGGGAGTGATTTTACAGCTGTGTCCACAACCAGGGTGATGCAAGAGAATTCAGTTGAAATTGAGCAAAAGCTGTTGCTGAATATGGGAACATGTTCTGGGTGATGAAATACCTGTAGTCAGAAGAAGTCCTTTACTTTTGAGTAATTTAATAAACTATTGAATAACACATTGCAGAGAAATCTGCCATAATTTTTCAGATCTCAGTTAAATACTTCCCTCCCTGGCACAATTCTTACATGTTCTTTTAATAACAACAACAACAACAACAACAACAGCAATAATAATAATAATAATAATAATAATAATAATAATAATAATAATAATAATAATAATAATAATAATAATAATAATAATAATAATAATAATAATAATAGTTATTATTATTGTCATCATATTATTACACATTTCCTACAGCTCTCTGCACTGCCATTGAGTGTGCCATTTGGGCAATGGTAGTTTCACCCAGCACAGCACATGCTTGGTTTAGTGGGACAGCATCTGAACAGCCTGACTGATCTTCAGGTGAGCACCATGGTGTGAATAAGGTGTTTGTATCTTCTCAAATGAATGCTCCAGGGTCTTAGCAGAGCTGAGAATATGCCACTGCACAGATTCTGCTCACTCTGTGTTTGAAAGGAGCTCGGAGAGCTGAAGAGGTTTCAAATATGAAAGTGATGCTGTTGGATACAGTGAAGATTTTTTTCTTGTGAGCCCCCAAAGGGAGCAGGTTTCATACTGTGAAGCCCTGGTAGGGAAGTGTCTGTCCAGTCCTTGCAGGGACACCCTGAGGACATGCTCAGCTCAAAGCTGAGCACTCAGCCATGTAAATCCCTGGAGCCCCAAAGGCACTGGATGTACCTCTAGGGGCACTGTATAAAGAGATGGTCACAGATGTGACCTGAGAGAACCATGGTCTCACACTGCACATCCATGCAGCAGTTCCTGGAGAGTTCTGGGACTGCTGCTGGTGAGGAAGGGTGTTCACTGCACTTCACAGACATTAGAGTTCATAAGAGTGGGTAGAAACTGACATGAAACTACACCTGAATATTATCTGTGTGAGTGACTTTGGTAGTAGGTCTCAAACGTGTTTCTAAGACCATTCACACCATCTCTGTTCTGGTCAGTGATATCCATCTTAGTAAAACTCTACAGAACAGATATGTAAAGTAAGACTTGCCAAATAGGAAGGAATCACATAATCAGAATTTACCACCTTTACATTACAAAAGAAAAAAATCTCAAAATCATGCAAGAACCCAAAATGAGGGTGAAGAGAACTACAATCCACGTTGAACTCCAAGAGTCATATTTCCTACTTTGCAGTCTTCTCTCTGCTCTGTATAATTAGCATGCATGGAAATCCAGGGAAGTTGTTTGTTTGTTTGTTTGTTTGTTTGAGCTCCATGCTGCTCTGAAGTTGAGGGAGTGCTGCAAGACTCATGATGTGCTTGGAAATTGAAGGGTAGAGGGTAAAGCTGATAATGTTGTCTATTTGAAGGAAAGGCAGAGTGGATTTGGATGGATGACAGATATTAGGAAAGCAAGTGCTTGTTTCTGTGTGCGTGTATTCCTGTTTGTGCAGTCTGTCCTCCATCTAGTGACCATGCTCAATCCAACAATGGGACTAAGAGCAACGGTTAAAAAAAATCCCAAAGCATAAACAAAAAAAAAGGTCATTCTACTTTTTGCTCATTATACTCCAGCTACAAGGTCTTCTCTGAAAACATTTAAGAAAACTCTGTGTCAAGGCATACAATAAAATATTAGAATTCCAACCTAAACAGCAGAATAATTTGACAGCTGCTGTAGCTGCTGTACCTGAAGCCACCCATTTTCAGGAGTATCTTTTCAAAGATGTCCTTTTCACCATGTGAAATGGATCTTATTCTCTTGCTGCCTGCAGAATGCCTGGGAGAAACAGAGCAGTTAATGGAATTAAAGAGTGAGGCTCACTTTATCCCCTAAAGAAATGAATTTTTCCCCACTTGCATTTTGCTCTGCAGTTACTGGTGTGGCACTACATGATCCTCCTTGCAGAAGCCTTGCTGCCTTTGGGCAGCTCAGATAAAATGGAGGGGAGGCATAACAGGAGAATTCAAATTTTTTAGAAAGTGTTTTGGATGTTGTCTATCCATCTAACTTTCTGCATCTCTACAAAGTGTCTTGGCCAAAATTTTCTGAAAAAGGTGAAAGTCCAAGACTAAATTATGTTTGAAGATTTCAGAACTAAACCCAACCAAAACAGCATTCCCAGCAGTTCCCATTAATATGGAGTTTCTTGTGGTTGTCATTGTTGGGCTAAATTCTGGTTCTTGTATTTTGTTTTGTGTCTACTCACTCCAGCATGTTAGCCTGATGTAAACTAGTTCTGAAAGCTCAAAACCTGAAGTCAAACCCTTAAATAAGTGCATTTTAGATTAATCAGATAATTTAACAGATTAATCAGATGTGAGATACAAGGGGTGAAGGTCAAAGATGCAGCTGGCCAGGCCAGAGGTACCCAAACAGAGTACCTGTGCTCATGAACAGATTATTTTGGCCTCAGGAGGGGGAACTCTCACCCCCCCTGTACACCTGGAGTATCTTCCTTTTTAGCTGTCTTCTCTGAGTTCTCTGAGATATAATTTGCTTTTGCTTTAAACAGAACATCCATTTTGATAAGGCAATAGTGACTTTAAAGAGAAAATATGGTAAATAAGAGACTGAAAATTGTTTCACAATAGGCACCTGGGGCCACAATGGAGTCAAGGGATGATCTGTACAGGCTGTGTTGTAACATGCTGTCCTACTTTCTGTATATTTGTAACTCATCCTAAAGATATTTCTGGAAAACTCAACATGAAATGCTGACTTCTTTAGCGAAAGACATCAAAAATAATGTACTGTTAAATTTCACTCATTAATTATCACGTCAAGAGCACTCCCTTGCAAGTGTATCCCTGGCCAGCCTGTCACCAGCTCCACTCTAGAACAGCTCGAGGAAAAGATGAGGAATATTTTAAGCCCTGATTTGAGGGGCTTTAATAGGCCATGAAACTTAATTTCTGTAGACAGAGATTTTTTTTCTTTCAGTTACCAGATCACTGTTTAGAGAAAAGGAGCTAGTGGTAATATTTTTTTTCCTCTGTCTATGAAGGGAACAAAGACACAATCTTATTAGTTAAGCTGAATAATGAGAGACAAGACAGCAATCAGGCCCAATAACAACAAAAACTGCTGAGCTCATGGTAGATATTCCCATCCATCACAGTAAGGAAAGAGCACCATTTTGAGGTGTCTGGGTTACAGAATGTGCAATGGAGGGGCTGAGCTCCCACAGCAGGGCTAGTCCCAGTAAGAGGGTTGTGTACAAGCAAATTTCCTGACACTAAAACAACTTTGACAAAGGAAGTGAAAAAATAAATGTAGAAAATATTTTCTTTCATATTTTTTCCAGTGCCTTTCTCTCCTCCCCTCCTTAGTAACAAGTAAGTTGAAGTACTTTCAAGTAGGAGTTTTCCATTCATATGTCCTGCACCCTCATTTTGCTTTGTTTTCAGTAAAGAAAATAATGAGCAGAGAAGAACAAAGAGGGATAAAAAAACAAATGCTGAAATGTAGCCTTTTTGTTTCTCTGTGCTGGGCTCATGCTATGGAATTTGTTGGAGAATTACTTTCTTATGATATGCAGGAGACTGGGTGAGATTCCCCTCTGGCCTGGCTTCCCATGACACTGGCAATCTATGTAAAACTTGGGAAATCTTGTAAATAAGGGCAGTTTCTGGAGCTGGAGAAACTTGAATGACTTCCTTTGGCCCAGTGAGCATAATATATGTCAGTGAGCATGATACAGGTGTGAAAGGAGCAGGTGAAAAAGGAGTAAGGAGGGTTTTATTTGTGGCCACTGGCAAGGGGTGTTGATGGTGCTGGGTGTGGGGAAAGAGTCACAGGGTTCTCTTTCTCAGGAGACTTCCTTGAACCCAACTTGGGTCACCTTTTCTTCCACTCCCATGAGTTCTACCACAGCAGTGCCATGGCTTGTCTATGAAGGACAGAAACCATCTCTATTTTAGCCCAGTTTCTACCCTGGAGGCTAGATCCTGTCCCTCTGAGGGCTGATGTGGGTGAGGGTGCAGGGTTAAGATGCTGTGCAGAAGGACTCAGCCATGTTCAGGTTTCTGAGGTCTTGTGGAGCAGGACCTGCTGCTTGCACCTCAGGGACGTGTGACACAGCCAGCACCCATCCCCTGGGCTAGCTTTGGGTGCAGCCCCGCTCACCAAGTGCCCCTTGGTGGGCAGGGCAGGCAGGGGTGGCTCCTGGCGTGGGCACACAGCCAGACCCAGAGCTGTAGCTGTGCCAGGAGCCCTGCCAGAGTCTGTGCTGGCAGTGGGGGGAGCTGAGTCACTCCTGTGGGCCCTTACCCATCCAACTGGTACCTGTCGTGCCTAACCTGTTTGGGTGCCTAAAGCAGATGGTTTTGGCATCGGTCTCCTGCGGGGATTAATTAGCTTCAAGTCCCTGATTTGGTGAACAGTTAGTGATCTGTGCAAAACTGAAAACCTTCAACTGAGAGAGCTGTAAAAGCCAGCAGCCTAATGAGCACTTGGTGCTTCTGAGAGCCCAGCAGCCCTGTCCCCTCTGCAAACCACAGCAAACACAGCTAATCTGATCCTAAATCCCTTTCATCCTCAGTGAGAGCCCTAACCACAGCCCTGTAGGCTGTCTGCCTGTCTCTCTGCTCTTTCATTTCAGTGAAAGCTGTAAAATAACTCTCTTTTTTTGTACATATGGAAATGGGAGTAATTTTTGAAATCCTAGGAATATTTGCAAGGCAGGAACAGCACTTCCTGCCCAACCAGAGCCACAGGTCACAATCACAGCCTTCTGAGACCAAGTACAGGCTCTCTATAATTGTACGTTATACTCAAATGTGTTCACTTTTATGAATGTATTGGCTTTTTTTTTTTTTAACTTCTAAAGGGTTATTTCAGTGTGAGAGCAGCCCCAGACCTGATGAATGTAACTTTGTGTGCAGTTCTCTAACTACAGTATTTCTAGGTTAACAGTCATAGACTTAAAAGCCAAATGAGATCTTGGAGGAAACTTTAATAAAAGTAGTCTATCTGTCTGGAATAAGATCCCAGAGTTTGCAATGTAAAACAGTTGCTTATGAAAAATGCATTCTTCATAAGTGAAACAACATAATCCTCCTGGAAAAAAGCCAGAAGTTTGGTTTCTCTTCCAAAAGCTGTCAAAAAGCAGACAATAACAACAAAAAAAAGCCTGTCACATTTTTAATTTCATATTCTGTGCGACTTTGCGAGCAGATTAACTACACATCAGGAAAAGAAAACTTCCAACATAATTCAAAGAAAGAAGTCAAAGTGGGACAAGAGGGAGAGCCCACCTCCAAAGCTTTTCCTTTTCAGGCAGCCAAGGCCCCAGACTGTGTGTGAGCCCGTGTGTTCCCAGCTGCAGGCAGTGGTACTGTGCCCAGCAGCGGAGACACTGGGCTCTGGATACATTCATGGAGGGTTGCCACTTGGAATTGGCTTTATTGTCCTTTTCCTTGTCACTGAACATTGCTGGGAGTGAGCACCAAGAAGGTGGATCATGGGGAGACTGGTGGGAGGACCAGGCTTCACGTGGATGACCACAGGCTGCCAAATCATCTTCCCCAGCAGGAAATGCTCAGCCCCTCTGCTGTGCTCCTTGGCACAGGGCTGCAGCACATGGTATTGCTGGGCAGGCCCTTCTGTAGCTCCTGTTTTCACCACAGACCACGGTTTTGGTGGTTGTTTCATCGCCACTGCTTTTAGCAGAGGGTTGTTAAGGTATTGCTGGTTGTTTCTAATACCCCCTAGCATTTTACCCAAGAGGCAGAGGGGTTTTAGAGACGTATAAAGTTACTCCTAGAATAGCAAGAGCCACAGTGTAGCTTTCATGGGACAGAGTAAGGGAAAATTTCTTTTTCTCTCAGAATAGATTTTTATTCTGGCCAGAATTTGATGTTCTTCTTCCATTTTGTTGTCTTCTTTGTCAAAAAATAAAATTAAAAATAAAACAACAAAAGCAGAACTGCAAAAGCTTTTCACAGGGGCAAGTTTTGCAGTTTAGATGCTTTGCATCTTCCTTTTTTGCCCTGAAGGAAAAAATACAACCTTGAAACAAGCTCTCTGATGTGCAGACATTTCCTTAGGCCAGGGAATGGTGTGAACTCCCATTTCCTGCATCCTGGGGTTGTGTATTATGGGAAAAAGGCTCTCAAGTCGGGGGTGGGAATGGGGCTCTCCACCCCGTGGGGCTGTGAACACCGTCCAAGTACAGCACCCTTGGGTGGGGTAAGGCTTGACACCACCTCAAGGTTTTTTGTGGCTGGCTTACATGTCTCCTTGTCCACTGGGCTGGTTTGTGGCTCCCGTTTTCAGGAAACTGTTTATGGAGCCCAAATGCCTCTCTCGGCCCTGTTGTTGGAGACAGCGAGTGCCTGGGAACCGCCTGCTGCACACCTCAGTGCTGTGGAGCCCACGCCCATCGTGGGTCCTATCCCATGCACCTGTGTGTCCTAGGAAGAGTGGATTTAGGCTCCAAAAGTGCTTAATGCTACTTGGCTCTTCACCAGAACTACTGGCAGTGTCAATTCCCACTGCGTACGACTAGGCACACAAGCTGTAGAAAATGGAGAACTCAGTACAAAACCCCTTCATCCTCCTGAGATCCTCAGCCAAAGGCAAAATTCAGCTCATTTTGCCCTTGCTTGCAGGTACAGTGAAGGGTACGTGAAGGATCTATTGCAGCTGCTTAGTTGTGAACAACTCTTGAAAAAAAGATGTTAATTTCCAGCATCTTGTGTTTCCTGCGTAAGTTCTTGATCTGCAATTTAATGTTCCCTCTTAGCCATTGCAATTCTATTAAATTCATTGGGTCATAATAGTGTTATTTATCTTGATTAGTGTTTTTCTTTGTTTTATCAGAGTGTGCTGTACCATGTCTTAGGAAGTGAGAGTGGATAAATTAATAAAGATTGTAAATAAATAAGGGCATTGTAAAGTCAGGATTACGGGTCACCAGTGGCAGAGAAATGCTGGCAGTGACCCTTGTGAGGCACAGCACAGCAAACCATGCCAAAGATGTGTGGCATTGAGGGGACACCAAGGTATTGTAAAACCAGGGCCAGAGAGGGAGAAGGCCCTAAGAGATAAGTGTGGTGACCTCAGGCTGTCACTCTGCTGCTGAGAGATCACTCTGTGGAGACAGGATCACTTGTCTTCCAGGGAACATCCTTTCTGCTGTGCATAACAGCAGTTGCACGGGTTTAGGATGGTCTGGTGTTTAGGATATGAATGTGATCTAGGATGACTGTGGTATTAAAAAAAGCAAACAACAAAAATATTTTTTTGTAAAGCAAAACTGCAGCAGTGTGCCAGAATCTAAGTGCTTGTTATTTTGCATCAGGTTAGGCCTGAACCATAATGCCTCCAGACACCAATCCTGCATTTCAGAAAGGCTGTTCTATAGCAAGTGCCACATCCTTTTATTTCCTCTCTGCTCAGAAGCACTGTGGTTCTTGGCAATGACAACTGCATCAAAAAGGTAGTAAGGAATCCTTAAATTGACTATATATAGTATTTCCTAAAATCAGAGTAGTGCATTGATTCAATTCCTTTTGTTTTGAGATATAATTACATGTGTTAAATTATGCACAGGAAAGTGATTAAAAGGAATTTGCCCTCCAGAGAAAAACACAGGAAAGATTGAAAGGCTTTCTTGCTTTCTTCTGTAAAACAATGTTCATTTAAATTAAAGAGGATGATATTAAATCGCAGTGCTGGAGACATGAAGCAAAATTAAATAAAAAAATCTATTTTAAAAGGAAGCTAAAACTGATGATGAGAAAAGTTGGTGTGAAAAAAAAAATGCAGAAGAGGTTAGTGGAATCACACTTCAGCCTGACCTGTTTGAGAGCTTAGAGCCTTTCCCCCTAGATTAACTTGTGTCACCATGCGGGAGAGGGCCTGCAAGGTGAGGGAAAACTTTATGATAATGAACTAAATTTCAAAAGAAAGTTTGAAATACACAAACATCTGTTTGGATGTTTGTTGCAAAGCAAGATTAGTGCTATTGAAGTATTAGGAACCTAGAAAATTCCCTTGATAATGTTGTTCAGACAATCCTGAGGTACCTGAATTTTTTTTTTCTAGCTGTTGTGCAACTGGCATGGTCTTGTTTCTCTTGCAGGAAATGTCAAAATAGATTTTAATCATATGTTAAAGTTCAATTTTAATAAAGAAGAGAGAATTAGCAAAATGGCAGTCTCTTGCCTGATTTGTACATCCACTGTTGTAGGAATTTAGTTTATTAATCCTCTGAATCGAGTCACTGCTCAAATGTGTAATATGTGAAATCTGGTGTGTCTCTGAAGAACAAGAATCATATTTAGGGTTCAGGTTCCCATAAAGATTGAAACTCATTTTTGTCACAAGGTGAAAGCACTGGTTTCCAGCAGGGCTTTGTGGAAACCTGGTGCAATGCACAAGTGTGAGAGTTGTGTTTCTTTGAAGAATCAATTTTCAACAGAGAATACTACACAGATTTCTCATGTTCATTTGGATCTTCTGCTATGAACAGTTCCTTCTGAGCTTCAGATACCACATTTTACTTACACATTGTCTGAATCTGCAGAGGCACTCTGGAGAGTTTGAAAACATACTTTTACTTATGGAGTAATAATTCTCTGTGGTAATATTGCTCCAAGTTGTCTGTTTTGGAAAGCCCTCTCACCAGGTTTTGCTCAAAAGGTACTCATCCCTGCATGAGGATTCTGGAAATACTGTGTATGGGAATGTTAATTACATTTCTGTGCAGGGAGTGCTTCGAATGTCAGCACTACAGAAAATGAAATCCCTGCAGAGTAAATTGAGTCATAAGATTTGGCAAGGTGGATGTGTAAAATGAAAAATTAGCATTTGAGAAGATGTATTTCTTCCTACAGTATATGCCTGGAAGTCTAAGGAGTGGTATGAACTTGAAAATCATGACTGAAAGACTGGTTAATTTTTTCAGTAGTGATCATCATTGTATAATCACTATGAAACAAATTCACTGCATGCCTATTTTTCAGTTTTCACCATTTAATTCAACCAGAAGATCACATTTCAACATCAGTCTTATAGAAGAGAACAATATGGGGATGTGAGAAAAAAATACACCTCAAAATCAGATCTAACATGAAACACTAAGTATTTATGCTGCAAAATCAATAGAACTGTAATGATGTATTTTTTCTTCCTTTGACAATATATATATCTTGTAAGAAGATCTGCTGTTTCACATTTTATGGTGTGAAGGATAAAGATCATTCCTTGTCTTCTAATAAATCTCCAAGAAAATCAGTGGAATGAAGTTAATTATATGCATATGAACAAATTAGTACCATTCTTGTGTTCAGAAAGAGCTTGTCTCCATGGAAAAATTTCCCAAAGCATATAGTGCTGAATAAGCTGTTTATATTTCTTAGCACACTTTGAACTCAGACTAACATTTTTGGACTGAAACTCACTTTTATTTTGGAGCAAAATTTGCTCATAAGGGGATATTCTGGGATGCTAATTGTGAAATTGTTTATTTGGCCTGGAGACAGGCCAAAGGTTTCTCTGTAACATTTTCATAATGTCAAAAACTAACGAGAATGTGGATGTTATTTATTTCTGTCAAGGTGTGTTTTATGCAGCCAAAAGGGGCTTCTTTTTGAAAGGAAAGTCATGCCTCAACATATTTAGTGTAATTATTGGAGTTTTGAAAGCATGCCTCTTTAGGAGAGATTTCGGGAGGTCAACTGATTTATTATATAAAGGAGAAGGTTAAGGAGTGGTTTCATCACAGTTTACTCAGAGAAAGTATCTAGTAATATATCTCTTTTTTACCAGCTAATGGACAAGGCATTAACAGGAATCAAGTAGCTGAAATTTGAAGCTAGGCATACTCAGACAGTAAGCCCAGCAAACCTTTTTAACAGTTATTAAAACTATTACCCCCTGGAAGATTTCGCCAAGGCATGATATATTTATTATCACTTACATTTTAGTATGGTATTAATAACACTGAAATGAGCTGTGGAACTGCTTGCCAAAGGATTTGAAGGGTGCTAAACCTTTCCATGCATCTAACATGCATTTGGACAAATTCATGGAATATAAAGTAATTGAGAACAGTCAAACTCCCGAAAAGATTCCAATTCTGACTCAGGAAATCCCTGAACCACAGGGACTGTTGGCCATAAGGGCAAGAAATACATGGCCTGATTTTGCATCCATCTGGCTGGACTCCACCCCCTTTCCTTCCCAAAACAGGGAAGTGTTGTCCATAATCACCACCTGGGAATGTTCTCTGGCCTGCCTGTCTCCCAGACAGTGCCTCAACATTATTTGGAAGGACTGGTCAGGGCCAGAACTCTCTGCTAGAAGTCAAGTGGTGTGAATGATTCTGGGCAGCTTTGGAGCTGGGATCCCAGTTCTCACCACCTCACTGGTACTGGTACAGCCAAGGACACCATGGCTGCTTCTAGCGGGGTTTGTGGAGGACAGCTGGGAAAAGCCTGGAAACTTAAATTCACTACAGAGAGTCTGCAATTCCTTTGGAAAACCAACAACCATTTGCAGGCCGGGTGAGATTCCAACCACAACTTTGGTTCAGCCAGAGACTGGCCATGGGAACCCTGGGCAACATTTCCATGGCCTTTGTGCCACTGGCAGCCAGGAAAATGCCTCCAGGCATCCCTTCTCTCCTTAAAACCCCCTTTCCATAGGGACTTAACGTGTTACTGCTGTTGTTGTTGTGATGATTTTGGAGGGGCTGCATCAGCTGGGTACATCAGGAAAAAAAAAACCTGCTTTCATGAGGACCCCACATAATCCAAAGCCACTCAGCATGGAAAGAACTGTGCAGTGTTAACATCATGATTTTTCACATATAATGAAAAAATGGCTTAAACAGTATGTAGACAATCACACAAACAAGAAGTTTGAAAACTTGGTCATCAGGTACCTTGTTTTTCAGAAGTCCTGAGCTATTATCTACTTTTAACGGTTAAGTCCTTTTGTGTTATGTGAGGTATGTGCTTCAGGGATGGATAAAGAGAAAAAATTGAAAAGAAAGCATTGACAGTAAAGAACATCAAAATGCTCTTTAAAAAAGCGCATTATAAAATTTTGCTCTTTGATAAATTTTGGGCTAAGAAATCATAATGAAAGGACAAGGATGCATGATTACCTCACTGTTGGAGAAAGATCTAAAGAAGTTATCAGTCTCCTTTGAAATGACAGACATAATACTCTCCATTAAAGTTTAGGGGTCTCCCCAGTCAGCATTTTCCAACAAATATAGGCAGGAAGAAAAAGCTCCTGAAATGTAATCCTTTAAACAGAGAGTCTTTTGTTTTACGTCTGTGCAAAAAGACTTCAAACAAGCATTTTCAAAGAGAAATCTTTTCTAATGCTTTGAAGAAATTGTTGCTCTCAGATATTCTAGATTATCTGAATACCTCTTTGGATTAAGTATTACTTAAGTGATATCCTTTATTATTTGAATTTATAGGATTTCAATTTTTACACATGGTGTTACACATCATAGAAGTTTCCAGTTGTAGGAGGAATAAAACAGCCAATGAATAATTTTTTTAATTATATTGCACACCAGCAGTCATGAAGACTAAAACCTCATCTCATTTTGCTTTGAAATTCCCCAACTTTATTTTTAAGTCATGGATATTATATTGCCAATTTTATTTCAACTTCATTGATAAGACTGCAGGATCCAGAGTGTAGTAATTAGTCCTGTGAACATATATCAGCATTGTTTCTCATCTTGGCATTAATAGGAGAACAAGGAGAAATGGTGTGGAAATAAGAATATCTGTTGGCATTGACACTGGCCACTAGGAACCAGATTTTTTCAAAGGAATTAATTTAAAATGCCATTTCCAGCAGTTCACGGAAAGATATAAGTCCTTTTCCAATGTTTTCTGTATCATAGACTGATAAAATTCAGTACAATTAAAAGTCTCACTTAGAAACCATTTACTTTCAGAAATAAAGACAGCAGTCTGCCCTTTATTTCAAATCTTTACCACTTTCATCATGACACATTACAAGGCTTACTGTAATCTTTTAAGAAGACCCACCAACTATTCAAGGTTCTCATGGGAACTACTGAAGACTAATAATGACTAATCTAATTTCTCTGGCAGCTGACTTTGATCTTTTGGAATATATTGTCATCAAATATGCCCAACAGTCACATGTTTAGTTAAAAGGATGTTTTCCTGTAGATCTGTCACAGGTGACAGTCAAAAGATTGAGCGCAAGTAATTCTGCCTCACTGACAATATGCATTCAAACAACACTTTCATTCACCAGAATAAAAAAAGTATTTATAAGCTATGCAGCCCTTTTATAAGTCATTTGCCCATGGCTTATATGCATCAGCCTGTGATGCAGGCAGAACATACCAGTGGATCTTGATGTCAAATTGTAATTTAGCCATGGATTAATGTTCACTTCCACTGGCAAAATCACTTTTTTTGACCAAAGCCTTACCCAGCAAGTCTTGAGTATTTTCTGTGTTTGTCTGGAGTTTCCAATCTTAAATGACAAGTTTGGAATTAAAAGGCAATAGATCTATCTGGGATGCCACATGTCCAGAAACCTTCTTGTTGGCCATGGTATGTGCACAAGTCTGGTACTTTTGGAAAGCAGTGCATTTTACTGTGCCACCACAGCCCTGTTGCAGTGGGCCTGAGCCATAGGTCTCGCTCCCACTGTGCAAGATGGATTTACTGCATATCTGGGCATTGGGTGTACACTGCAGGTACAGTAAATTTGTAATTCTGGGGAGCAGTGGACTTGCATGATGTGCCTGTAGCTGTTTGTTGTGTAGAGTCATCATGAACTGTGTTCAGGGCAGCTGGAAGGAGCAGGTTAGCATTCCCACCACGATTGCTGCAGACTTCCTGCACATGTGGACATACATTTTATCTTGAGAAATCTCAGATGTGAAATGTGTCAACCCAGACTTAAGGGATGACAGGAAGAATCACAAACTTATTTGTTGCTGCACAACATGAGCCAAGTGATGTGTGAATAGAAAAATAATTGTTTCTCTGTACTCCATAGAAGACCTGAATAAAAATGGTACAAACACCTTGTAGGACTCTGGGATTCAATTTTACAGTTATAAAAATTCAGAAAATCCTCAGTTGGGATCGTACTTTTGTGGTTCACCAGCCCCTAAATTTCATAACACGTCAACATAAGTCCCTTTCCGCCCACCTTCTGTCTTGGCATTCACTGAGAGCCAATTTATCTTGTTCCATTTCCTAGCAGCATTTTATGGTCTTTGTGTAAACTTCCGTAGTTATAGCTGCACAAATAAATAAACTGGGGAGACAGGCTGGCAAATGGAGCACAACTTTTCCTCTGAGAACTTCACCTGGAGCCCTAAAATCATGCCAGCACCTGCCTGCTTTGGTGAAGTTCTCTGTAATAACCAAAACGTGTTGTTCAGGCTCTTCAGGTCCAAGTGGTAAAATCAATGCAGGTAGGTAGTCTGAAAGACGCAGTCCTGTTTTTCAAGTCCTTATGACTTTTATCTTTCAGATATGATTTGAAATAAAGTTCTGGATATCTCCTAGAAAAAAGCATAAAGGCACTGGAAAGCATAAAGACATCTTTTTTTCCACCTGTTTTCTGATAAATTACCCACTCTGTCCCTTCCAGACACAGACTGAGTTTATGCCATTATGGTTCATATCTGCAAGTTCCAACAGAACATTTAGTGATGATGAATATGTTGAAGTGATGATGTATATGTCCAGGGGATGATTGTAAAAAAAAGAAAAGCCATTTTTTCCTATCTTTCAGCAAGAAAAGTGGGCATGGAACAGAACAGATATTATCTAGAAGCTAGTTCATATAGAGCTGTATGAGAGCCTCTTTGAGCAGAATCCATGAATGCGGAAAGGGAGGGTCAAGTTTTTCTGGGGAGAAGTCCTGTGAGTGATCCTGGCTTAGCTAAGGGAGGGAATTATGTCAGGGAAGACAAGCATTCGTGTTTATTCCTGCAAGAAAATAAACGGCTGTTCTGTTGTGAAGGAGGAGCTGGGTGTCTCAGCATTGCATTAAGCTGCATGTGCTCTTGTGTTGTGCTTAGGTAAAATGATTAATTATGTGGCCATAAGCATGGATTGCACCTTCTATTTCTCACCATTTTTTAGATGTGGTGACTGTTAAGGTGTAATCTAGAAAGATCCCACCCGTGGGGAGCTGCCCAGAGGTCCTTGCAGGCTATCCAAGCAGCTGGTGGGTTACTGTGGGTGCACAGATGGTTTGTTCATCATTCTCCATCTGTTTATCCTCCTTCTTCTGCCCTTTGGGAGAATGGAGTTGTCTGAGGCTTACAAGCTGTGTCCAAAAGCCTTGGTTAAGATATGCTACAGAGATGTAAAAAAACTCTTACTGTTGAATTATTCCTGAAACAACCAAGATTCTTAATTATTTGTTTGTCTGTACCAAGGATGGGAGAGTCACTGCTTTCGAATGGGGAGGGTATGCTTGGCACAGGTAGATCCCATGTCCAGCATGTGTTTTCACTCCTTCCCTCAAATTCTAGTAGCCACTAAAATCTGCCTTGGTGTCAAGTTTTAGGAAAAGTTCTTATTTTCACATGCTCAGCAGTGACTCACTTGAACTTTTTAATTTGCCCTGCAAATGTGCATCTGCACAGAGCATGATCCAGAGCAGGGAGATTCAGGACCAGTGGCAGTGTACTGAGACCACAGGGCTTGGCCTCACCTTGTCCCCAAATCCCCCTGAGCCCAGGAAGGAGGGATGTTGCTGCCTGGACTAAATTGGAATAGAAATAGAGGGAGATGAATGGGATGGTGAGACAAGGGAGATAGAAAGGGTAGAAAATAAGGGAGAACTGGAAATGCTTAGCAGAGAGTCTGGAAATGGGGAACTGAGAATGGCTGACAATGAGATTAGCGGGAAGGAGAGAAACAAGGATATGGCTGGCAGGATGGGGATCCTGGGACTTCAGTGAGTGGAGAAATTATGTGACATTTTGAGGGGAAAGGAGAGAATAGCTCAAGTGTGGAATGGATGTGAAGGAGAGGATATGCAAGAGCTTATTCACCAAACGTGGCTGAAGTGTCTCCTCCTTCAGGCTGCTCTTAGATGGGGGTGGCAGCCTGAACCACTGCCAATGACTCGGGTAGTGTCAGTGGTGGGGGAACCACCCTGGCACAGGGTTCATCTTCCTTTTAGAAAAATGAATAGGGGAGTCTCCCCCCGGAATTTAGATGCATAGATGTCTTTGGTTAAAAGACTGCCCCTGAGGTTGCAGAGTTAGTCACTCAAAAGCCAGGGCTGGTTGTGCATTTTTGATTCACTTTATTTGGAGATGGACATATGAGTAAATCAAAAGTGTCTCCATGTTTGGGCAGCCCTAACTCTGACATTTCCTAATCTCTGTGCTTTTGCTTTTGCTTTTCCTGAGAAAACTCTCCAGAAACTTTTGCAAATAAAGACTTGGATTTTGTTTCCTGCTTTTTCCCCCAAGACTTTAGATAGGAAAAAAAAAAAAAGAAGATATCCTTAATACAAGGCATGTACTTTCAGAACAAATAGAGCAGGAATTGTTAATGCAACACTGAGGACAATACTATTATTGCTTAACTTTAATTCTTAGAACTGTATCAAAATGAATAGACAGTCTTAATTATGCTGTTCCCTATTCAGTGTACTTGACTGCTGCCTTTACAAAATATTTTTAGCATGGTTTTGTGTAGGTGACTGCGTGTGTGTAAGAAAAAGATGTCATCTCTTTTCATTAGCCCACTCATCCATACGCTGGGATGAAAACCCGGCGTGTTTGTCTGTGTACAAGTATGTCTGTCTGCATAAATTAGAGAGTTTGCATCTGAATCAAATGATGTGTTCCTGCAGCAGACAGAGCTGCCTTTCTGCCCCAGGGCTGTTGAGCCTGTTCCTTGTTCTGAACTGTGCAGCCAAGAGGCAGCAGTGGTGCTTTTTACCCATTATACACCATGAAACATATTTGTTAACATCCCTGAACAAAGCTATGCAGCCAAAGATACGGAGCCAAAGCCAGCTTCGGCCCTGGCTACCTGGAATCTGTCCATTGACCTTAATAGGGCTGTGATTAGACCCAGCTATAAACAGTTCAAAAAGAGATAATGTAGATGCTTATTTTGGTTTCCATTGGACCACTTCATGTGTTGCACTTAGCCATGTTTTCTTAGCATCATGTTCACCCTCCAGTTGGCAGGTACCTTTATTTAACTTCTACCTGCCAGCTTTGCAGTCATCCTGTCTTTGTGTTGGCCTGTGTTGGAAGGCTGAAACAAGACTGGGTGCATTGGTGTTTGCTTTTCCTCTTGCTTTCCATCCTTCTTTCCCTCTTTCTCAGTCATCTGTGGTCTGAGCTGCCTGTGTGAGCTGACCTTTGCTTTGGAGCTGCAGCTTTTCACAGATGTTGCAGGAGCATCCTCTTGTGAAGAGGGTAGAACAAGGCACAGTTAAGGATGAAAAGTACCTATTCTAGGGGTTGAAATCTGAGAAAAAGCCCTCAAGGAGTCAGGATGGAGGAGTGTGTTTTCAGCACATGGTTTCTAGCAGCTGTGCAGCCTCAGGACACGTGTGAGAGAAAAAGTCAGTGTCAGAGCTCAGCTCTCTGGGGATGGCACTTTGTTGGCTTCAAAGACATCACTCCCCCTTGCTGTCCCTGAAGGTGTGGGGGCAGTGGGGTCAGGCAGCTACAGCTCTAAGCCCCCTGCCCAACTCAGGCCTCCAAACAGTAGAGCAGCAGTTTGTTATGGGCAAGGATGGGTTCAGCAAAGGAAGTTGGAAGCTCCTGTTAAAGGGGCTTTTCATCTTTTTTACTCCCCATCTGTAAAAAGAGTCCCAGACAGGCATCAGCAGCCTGTTTACCTGGGCTTTGGCCATACCTTTTCCAGCACTCCAGATTTTTGGGTGAGCTCCCATCCCAGTGCTCAGCAGCCTGCCTTAGGGACAATCCTGGGAGCTGCCTTCATGGGAGTTGAACTTCTTCCACAGAGGTAAATGCACCCAAAACTCTTCTGCTTCCTTGTCCTTTTCACTGGAAGGCAGTGAATTACTCTAGGTTTGGAAAAGTGAAGTTTTAAACTTCCTGGGCTGCAGCGGTTTCTTCAAACTGTGTCAGTCAAGCTTCAGAGCTTTAGACTTCTTGTCTTGGTATCACCCTTTATAAAGTATATATTTTCTTGGTTGGTCAAGCACCAGCAATCCCCTTAGTTCCATAAAGAACATGAAAGAACGGGTTTTTGATGCCCCAGGGAACTTGCAGTGTGCAGTGTTCTAAGGGAAAAGCCCTCCCTTCATGCAGTGCTTTGGATTATTGTTCTTGAATATCCTGTTTCACATTATTTATTACTGCAGATTTTTTTTTATTGTCTCTTTCCCAGGCAATAAAACACATTGCTATAACACAGACACTAATCAAAAGAAGAAGGATCACTTCACTTTAGGCATGTTTTGGCTCTGTTGATGGACTTCATGGTGGCCTCTGGCTCTGCCAGCATGGGGCAAACAGGGAGCCCAGACCTGCAGACAGTGGAGAGCACTGCTCTGGCCCCATGCAACACGGCTTGTTCCTGGTTTTGGTTAGCCTACCATCAACCCCAAGGCAAAAGAAAATACACTGCTACTTTCTGAGCAAGATTTCAAGGTAGGCATGTGTGAATTTCACTGTAAATAGGAGACACGGTGGGGTCTGGCTTTCTGGTGAAGTTGTATGGGCTTCAAGGGCACTTGTCCTGATCGTTGCCTGTGCACAAACACATTTTGGCCCCATGTGCAGACTCTTGACTTGCACAATACAAGGAAAAGTGATGCCAGAACATAAATTAAGATACATGAATGGGTGAAACACAAAGGAGCTTATTTTGTGCTAATAGTTTAGCAAAGGCATTCAGACACTTCTAAAGTTAGCACATTGTGCTGCCAAGAGAAACAGTGCAGCAGGGGAAAAATACCTCCCTGGATAGCTGTCTACCAGCAGATATGTCCTGTTTTTCATCCCAGACAAATACAGTGTGTCTCTGCCAAGTATATTCTTTGGTTTTCTTTGCCTTATGTGGGATAAATACTTCCCTCCTCCTTCCAAAGTTAATACAGTAATTAACGAAAAATCAAAGCTGCACCTGATAAAAATGCAGTGCTTTATCTCGATATAGACTTTCAATCACAGAAATTGCTTTGTCTCATCCATTAGCTGGGACCTTGTTCAGCCTGTAATAGGGGCTGACAAATCCACATGTGGCTTCTGATGGTTCTTTCATCACTCCTAATAGCTTTGGTTACCAGTATATCAGCAAAGGGGCTGCGTAGCAGAACTGTAGGAGGAACACAGCAGGTTTGGCAAATGAAAATTTGATGGCCAAAAATGCTGCTCTCACTCACACCAAGAACTGGGAAATTAGCAAAATGCTTGTTTGAGCCTGTTGTACAGCTTCCTTGTGCTGGTTTTATAGTACAACTGCAAACATGAGATCCTGTAATTAAAGACCTTATCAAATACATATGTAAAAGTAGACCAAATAAAGGACAGATTGGCAATCTTATTTGCTTCACTTCTCAGCTCATGAATACCTGATGCTGTTTCAATGTTTGTGCAATCAAATTGTTGTGTGTAATGGACAGTATTAAATGTCTCCAGAGCCCCATTCACCACTGAAAGAGGAAGGGGTCTCAACTGTGCACTGCATATTGCCTGTAACTACAGTGAGCAACAAGTCTTGCTATGCTCCATCCCAAGGGCCAAAAGTTGGCTGGGTCCCAGTGAACATCCACCCTCCATAGCCATCCACAGGGTTCCTTGTTCTCTCTGGTGTGGAGCTCCTTGCTGCAGGAGCTGCTGGTGCAGGACCTTGCATGGCTCCTCATGGACCTCTGAGCCTCTGTGCAGAGGGGAGAGTCTAATTAGTGGCTGAAAGAGTCACAGCAGGGACAGGTCAGTAGTTGTTAATGATTTCACTGCTAATAAGAAGCACACTGCCCTGGATCAAGTCTGGGATCCCACAGTGATGTGAGCAGGACTGCAGCCCCAGGCCGAGCCTCCCAGCTGAGACTCGCCAGTGCTGTGGTGGAGGTGCTGGACCAAGGGGGCTCCAGGACAGCTCTCCCTGCCTGCATGAGTCACCAGTGGCTGGGAGCAAGGCTGAACTTGGGTCCAGGCCTGCTGGGTGGGGAGGAGATGCCACCATTCACTGAACTCCTCCTGGTAGCTCCTGGCATCCAGCTGAGCAGCTCTTCCTTCTCTGGCTGCTGGGCAGTACGTCAGCTCCTCCAAGGTGGTGGTGGAGTAAGAAGCTCTTCCTCCAAGCAGCCTAGGAGCACACAGGGAGTTAGGCATGTGCAGAGCCTCTACAGAAACAGGCTCTGTGTTGGCAATGTACCCCTTTTACCTTTAGTCTAGGGTTGCCATTTTAGTATATACATCACAGAAAGTTTTGGCAGTGGATTAACTTGATGTAAACCACATAGCATTCCTCCTCTGCCAACATGTACAGTCTTTAATTTATATTCTTCTTTTTTCTGATAGATTTCTTTTCTGAGAACAATTTGCATCATCATTCATTTTAAAGATAGATTGTTTAGCAATGTTTTATAGATCAACCCCAGTGCTTGGAAAGCTGGCATCCAGATGTACAGCTTGCAAAAAAATTACAGTCTTGTTAAAGGGAGCAATGGTGGTGTGAGATCACCTTATATGGCCCTTGCTATCTTCCCCTGTGAGCTGAGAATTGATTTCTTTTGCAATGAAAATTCCTCAGAGCTATCCTTTATCACTTGTAGAAGAAGCACAAAATGGGATAGTACAAGCCAGTGTGTTCAGAGCAAGGAATTATTAACAGTGATGTTAACTTAATGGCACGACAGCAGGGATAAATCTGGCTTGTGGACTCTGAAGTTAAGGTTTGGGAAACAGCAGTCTTTGCTTAAAGATACAACCCAGAAATTAATCAGGATGAATAATATGATAATGCATGAACAGCAGCATTTAGAAACTCCTAGGGGTTTCAAGGCTCTGTTGAAGCAAGCACACATCCTAACAGACTACCCTGCCAGAGAAAATTTACAATCTTGTGAGTCAAGGCTGATAAGCAGTGGGATAAAAGAAGGATTAATATGCTCATTTTGCAAACAGGGAATCAAGCCACCACATGATTAGAACCTACATTTACAAAAAACGTGTAGGCTTTTCTTCCAGATGCTGTGCTCACTGGAGGCCAGCACAGAGCCAGCAAACTCATGGCTCCTGAATGGCTGCATGGAAGAAGTGCCAAAGGATGGGACCTGCTGAAAAAAGAGGCCATGGTACATGGGTGGTTGCGATTCATCCTCAGGGAAACAGTGAGAGGAGAGAAAAAGGAAAGGAGGGATGGAAGGACAAAGGGATGGAGGAATGGGAACATGTCTGTGGATGCCTCAGTGCTTATAGCTGTGTTTCAGGGCTCTTATTCAACATATTTGCTTTCAATGAGTTATTTTTTCTTTGCATTCAAGATGTCAAATACTTGAGAATATTTGCTGTGAGGAATTGAATTTGGCCTAGTTGTTATGTTTCATGTTTATTGTGCTCCTCAACAAATCTCAGCAAACAGCAAATATAGTTTGGGCACCAAATGGCCCCTGTGTGTCACTGAGAGAGTTGAGAGATGGGCAAGCCACAGTTCCTGCCTGTCCTGCCTGGTACATTTGCATCAGCAGACACAGGAGTGTGGGGGTTCAGATTCTCCTGTGTAATGCAGGAGGAAGTGTTTCCCAGCTTCTGTGCCAGCATCTTGTCCTCTCACATGTTCCTCTCCAAAATGTCACCTCTAGTGTTACAGGGGGCTGCTGGGCATGAGTAATAAATAAATGCAGAGAGGGGTTTGGCAGAGGAGGCTGAGGATGCCAGGGGCACCCCGGCTCCCATCCCCCTTGGAAGTGACGGGATCTGTTGTGTAACAGAGTTGTGCCCACACTGCCACACTGGAAGCTGCCACAGTGCCAGGTTTGTCACCTCCTCCCCCAGGAAATGGCTGGGGAGCTGTTGGTGTTGTTCCCAGCAGCTGATCATCAGATACCAGCTATGACTTTGTAATGCCCCGTGTACACGGTAAAATCCTAGCCTAAAGCCATCCGTGAGCAGGTGAATCCTGCAGGAGGAAACCTGCTCCAGCTTTATCCTTGTGAGCTGCCAGCGTGGCTCAGGGGCTGCCCAGCGCCTCCACCCCCCTTCCCCCAGCTCTCTTCCCAGGAAACCCCCTCCCCACCCTCTGAGGCCACCACTTGCTTTGAAATTCAGTCCTTACTGCATGTAAAATACATGAAAATCAGACAGGGAAAGATGACTAAATGTCACAAGGAAGTGAAAATGCATCTCATCTATTTTCAGATGGTGCAGGAGATCTCTGTTTTTCCTGGTGCTACGCAGTACTGCATTATTAGTCAGTAAAAACTGAGGTCCCCTGGAAGGCTAAAGTTGCTCAGAGCAGAATCCATATGCTGGGCCTTCTTTAAGGATGATACCTTGATGTCAGTTATATATTTTTTTCTGATATCAAAAAACAAGAAGATTTCTCTTTCTGGCAAATGAATCCATAGCCTAAATTCCTCTCTCCTTTTAGGGCTGAATTGCTTAAGCACATTACACTGCAAAGCACTAAACCCTCCCAAAACTCACTTTTAGACATAAAGAATTCTTAATATTGTGTTCTGTTGCTGTCAGACCTTCCTCCACATTTCTGTCTAGCTCTTAATTTTGTTAGATACTGCCTTGCTTTACTTATGTTTATTAGGGCACAAATAAAACACATCTTCTTGGGGGAGAATTTTGCAAGTTTGCAGACTTTTGCCTTCACCTTTATTGTGCTTTTCTGTTCAGAAAAGATGACATACTTGAAAAATGTAAATTGGACATCTTTTATGCTTACAATAGGAAATGTATTTTCAAAATAGATTTGTGTCTCTTTCAAAACCTTTGAGGTAAGTTATTCAGCTGAGATTGAAATGCATTATGTCTTACCATCAATAAATATGTCTGTTTAAGTGAGAAGCAGGGGCATGTTTTCTCAAAGCATGTTTCCACATTGCTTTGTTTTATAGTTGGAAGTTATTTCTGAGACTGCTCCAGGTTTAAAATTTGCTTGTTTCTTAAGTAGAATTGAATAACATAATTTTTCAGCTTGTGGAGAAAGCATTTATATACAAGTTGCATATTTTCACTGATCTGGAAACAGAGGGGCTTTAATTAGGCTCTGTATAGCAGACACTCCTGAATGAAAATGAAAGTTAGAAACCCCTTGTTTTACACGGTGAGTTCTGATACCAAATGGAAGAACAACAAAGCTCCTCTGTGTGCTTCCCCAAAGGTCACTTCTGTTCTTGTGTCTGTGCACACACATGTTTGTGTGTGATCAGCTATTTCCTTCTCCTCACCATCCTTTTTTCTAGCTCGGGTGCCAGCTGTGAAGAGCAGAGACGCCCCCACTGTCTTCCCTAAATCAGGGCCTGGGCAAGGGCAGGAGATCGGTGATATCTGACTGCATCTCTTTTCTCTCTGATTAGAGCAGCAAATCAGGAAAACAGGAGGAATTCAGATGAAGAAAGCATGTGAAGCCCAGTTGTTCCAAGGCATGTAAGCATGTTTTTCAAACCTTTGAGGATCTCGGCACTTCTCTGCTCACAGCAAAGGGAATGGGAAGCATTGTGACTGTAGATGCATCTAAGGATGATGGTCCCTTGCTGATGCCCTCCCCTTAATCCCTGCAGGCACTTCATTATGGTTGGTGTGCCAGCAGTGTCTGTAATCCAGTGGAGGTGTCTGCAAGGTGTTTTGAACGTTCAAGGAGGGCATGATTTTTCCACAAGAAAACACAAATTTTACAGCAGTGCAGACCATTGGGCTGTTACAGATGGCACTGGCAGTGAGTAGAGAGGCCGGATGGTGAAGTGACAGAGAAAAACATTTTCCCTTTTCAGTCTTATGTTTCCAAAAGTAAGGGCAAGAGAAACCAAATTCTAGTATCCAAGGGACTTTGGCCTCATCAACACTAGTCAAGCCCTGCCAGAACCTGGCCTCTGCCCTGAGCTAGGCTGGCTTGGCTGCTCTGATCTAAGCTATGGACTTCTCCTCACCTCCAGAGCTGTGTGGCTCTAACCAGACTGCTTTTGGGAATGGTTCCTGCTTTTTGCTATCTCTGGAATGCTCTGTGGGAGACAGTAGTAGATGCATGGCCCACCGGTCTCCACAGGCGCAGACAAAAGAAAATGTAAAGAAAACTTTGCCAACAGAAAATTGAACTCCCATGCCCAGTCCGGTACACTGGTATTTTTACTGGTATTTTTACTTTACTAGAATGCTGCACCTCATACCTACAAGTGTTCACACTGGATCTGTCGCATCCTTTACAGATAGCATGTTTTATTTTGAATGTACATCAAACCGGTGTGTTGAGTAGGACTAGCAACCTTTCCAAAGCACATCCTGAGCTTTAGAATTGAGGATGCATGTTTGACTGCTAGCAAGTGCCTGCCAAGGTATCCATGATTTCTACGTACAGTGTATTAATTGGCATAAACGGAGTTCCTGGGCTGCAAGCAGTATGTCTGTTACAAGACACAAGGCTTTTCTTCTAGCTTGGCCCTTAATTTCCAGTAGAAGGACACCAAAGGGAGACTGATTGATTTGTCCCAGCCTGAACTCTTAAGATTCGTCACTGCTATGGCCCCCTTGATAACAGCACAGACACTCACCAGTATCCTACACCAGTGTCCTATCCTCATGCCTCCTTTCCCTGTAGCCTGGGTCACCGGGAGGGAGCAGAGGAGCCTTGTGGGCTTTCATGGTGTTGGGAGCTGTAATCCCATGATGTGACTGCCAGCTCTATATGCAGGCAGAGGTGATAACTTAAAAAAAGCTTTTCCCCTCTCTCTCCACAGCAAGTAGATTGATGGGCTTGGTAGTCAAGAACCAGCTAGGTGATCTAGCAGAGAGTGTGTTCCACAAAGTGTAGTGACATTATTTAAGAAGGGAAAGAGAAGGAAACATGATGTAGCAGCTCCTCTTTCACAGAGAAAAAAAAAAAAAAAAAAAGAGGAAGAAGAAAGAGATAGCTGGCAAATTTCTGGTTTTATTCTGTGTGTGGACAGTACCACTGAAAAATAAATGAGGTGACTGAAAATTATAGAAGTGATTTTTTTTTTATATTCTTGAAACTTCATTACTGTCTAGGATGGTCTTTGTGAGAGATTTCTAAGATCAGTTCCTACTGACAGACAGTGTTTGTGCACCGAGAGGCTGATGGAGAAAATGAATGTTATCTCAGGCTAACAGGAAGCATATTTACTCCCTGCCAGTGACTCCATACTCTCTGTTGGTCAAAGGCTGGGTTAATATTATGGGGTTTCTTTTGAGTTCCCACAGGTGGATAGCATTTGAGATGCAACAATACAAAGTGTTAGACAGCCTCACATGGGATGGACCAGCCAGGATAGGGTGCGATGGACAGTCTCCTAAATAATTTTGTCAGTTCTGCTTTTTTTAGTAACAAACCAGAACAAACTGTGCTCCTTGCCCCAGAGAAAATGCGAACTTTTTAAGTGAGACTTTATCCTCCCATATGGCATTCAGTTGCCTGTTGAAGCCAGGCAGTAGCCTGTACAGTCCTTATTTTTTTTCCAGGAATCTGCCTCATAGTAACCAGTGCTGGGCAAAGGTTCCTTGGCAGCATCTCAGGGACTTCAGGGCTTGGGTCAGAGGTGACTCCCATGGGCTTGCCTGGAAGTAGCCACACGGTTTGGGAAGGCCAGAAGACTTTAATAACATGGTGGAGGCCGGGCTATGCCATTTGTTCTCAGGATGGGGCACGGATGCACCTAGGCCTCCAAGTGTGTGTGTGTGGGTGCACAGAGGCACAGGACAGGATATATTAGACAAAATGATTGAGAAAGAAACAGATTCGTTAAAACTGTTCTTGGAGTCCAGATGGTTAGGAGCCTTGCATTTACAATGTTATGCACTTATTTATAGTGAAACCAGAACAGGAAAAATTCCCCTGAGGAATCCTGAGCCTTGGCCTTGGCTGACATCACTTAACGAGCATCAGCAGAACAAGTCCAGATCCAGCCTCTATGGAAGGACTGAAATACCCTGGAGAAATGGAAACTCAGTGACATGAACCATTAAGTAATTTTGTGAAATGGTGATGCAGGCACAGTTCTGGCTCTGCTCCAGGAAAAGCCTCTCTCACCTTTCTAATTAGTGGGGGTCTCATCGGGGAGCGTGGAAGATTCATGGCCATTTTACTTTGCATGCTTTCCTGTAATTTACTGTTCTCATTACAGAACATGAGATTATTTTTCACAGCAGGTCTGGAAGGAACTGGAACTGTGGAAGCATTGTCCAGGCTCTTGTGTCAAGGCCTATTTAATGCCTAAGCTGATTAAATGCCCACCTTCTCACAAATCACATCCCATAAAGGGCATGAGGGTGCTATGAAGAAGAGAGGGAAAATTTCATAAAGGTGGTGAATCTAAAGTACAATATTTGATGGTTGATTTCTAAAGGTTTGAAATCTATACAAAACAGGATCTGGAAAATGTCTTCAGCTACCCCACCTATAACAAAGCTTCAATTTTTCTTGGCGCTGCAAAACCCTGGGTATCAAAAATGAGGAAATGTGCTACTGAATGCATTGACATCCAGGACATCTAGTTGTTGAAATGGGAAGGGGACCTCTTGGTGTCTTTTTGAGTTGTCTCTCCTTCATTATCTGATACCAACTCTAAGTGCTTTGAGAAGACTAAGGCTGGAAGATGATGGTTCTCCCCGGTCTCTCTGTGTCTTTCCAAGCGCTGCCCCTTACTCCTAGCGAAGCCAGAGCTGCCAGCTCTCCTCCTTCCCTGGTCTTTTGCAAATGGGAATTGGCTTCATCTTCCCCTGCAGCCACAGCTGATGCCACAGAGCAGGGTTAGCTTCTGAAACAGACCTGGCTGCCCTTCCCACCCCGGGGAACACTGGGGTAAGTGATGTTGCTGAAGACAGTGCTATAAAAAATAAATTGATAAATCTATGTGTATAAACTGTGCACTCAATTTGATTTTCCACCTATCCCAGCAAGGAACAGAAATACCCTGTGCAAGCTGTGTCCTTAGACCATGAGAGAACAAGATGCTCATACTCTGAATTTCAAATGCGAGCACTTGTGAGGAATTGACCTTGCAAGACTTGGCAATGCCCTGAAACAAAAGGGTTTATATTGCTTTTAAAATCATTTTCTCAGATCCGTTATTCCCATTATCCATATAAATGTCTAATCCTCCTTTGAATTGTGCTAAGCTCTTGGCATTGGTACTGTCTTGTGAAGTAGACTCCAACATTGTAATTTTTTGAGGGTTTTTTTTGTCATTCATTCATTTTTTCTTTCTTTCTTTCTTTCTTTCTTTCTTTCTTTCTTTCTTTCTTTCTTTTTTTTTTTTTTTTGACATTGTGTAGTTTCTGGCTTGCAATTTCATTGAATACCCTCTCTTTCTTATGAGAGGAAAAATAACTGCCTTTTCCAGCATTTTATCCTTGTATTATTTTGTTTGCTTCAATCACTTGTCTTCTAATCGCCCTTTCTCCAAGACAAGGGGTCCCCATCTTTATGTCTTTTTTTCTCTGGTGATTGCTGTGTGCCCCTGAACACATCCTGTGTCTTGCTCCAGTGGGATCCAGGCAGGGCTACAATCAGTTAATAAAGTGATGGATTTATTTGATGAAGACATTCAAGGAGGGAATGAATATGGGAATATTACAATCTCCTCATAAAAAATAAGAGAGTAGAAAAATGGCTAAATTAATGAGTAAATTATTCCCTGTGAATTACTCATCCTGTTCTGTCATTAGTTAATAAGTTAGTTAATGTCAGTTAGTTAGTCCTGTTAATGTTAAAAAACTTAGAACCAAATTTATCTTCATGAGTAGAAAGAAACAGTGTGCACAGGCTATTTGAAGGCTTAACTTGGATTTACTTTGGTTTTTCCATACTGATGTGAAATATTCAATCACTGATACTCGTAACAAATGTTTAAATAAAAAATAGTCAGTTTAAAAACCTTGCTGACTTTACCCCAAATGTTCTCTGCTTGATATATTTTGTGTAAAGACAAAGAATGGACAATTCCTGAAAGGGGGGGGGGTATTTTTCAGTTTTTCATCTTAAAGTTTCAAAGAACATTTCAAATCCTAGAATTATTTATGTAATACTTCTGAAAATGAAAATCTTTTAAATGCTGGCAATCACTTAAAAGCATGGAAGGGTGGCAGTGGCACGGGCTGCCCTCCATGTGGGATGAGAGGCAGCCCTGTTGATCAGATTTGGTATCATAACAGACAGGGTTATTGATCCCACGTTTTTGTGGGGATGCTCTGTTCTGTACACAGCTCTCTCCCAGCCTCACTCAGCCTCTCTTTTGCACTGATGATTTTCCATGGGCTTTTTCCTTTGCAAAGAAGGTGCAGCCAGTGACAATGCTGGCAGGTGGCCCAGATATCAACTTTTACCTCATGACCATCTGAAACCTCTCATGTTGTTCTTTGGAAATTGCAATAACCCCTCTGATATCTTTCCTCTTTGCTTTCTTTCCAGGACTGTCCTGAATGTTTTTTTTAAACACACAAGCTTCTTACATCTTAGAAAAATACCTAAATAAGTAATTGTTCATGCACAATAAAAGCTGATGGCTTTTTATACTGAGAATGTTCACAGGCTGAAATTTCCTGTGTCTTCACAGAAATTTAATTGAATTAAACTTTGATAATTAATTTATAGCACCCAAAAAAAAATCAGAGAGAGCCTTTCTAATGCTCACATAACACTGTAACTTGTATCTGCCTAAAGAATCTCACCAGCTGGGACTGCACTGGTTTGTAGATCAGCTGACAAACCTCAGGGGGCTTTGGCAGAGTGGGAAGGTCGAGGACAAGGAAGGCCAAGGAAGGTTTCCAAACATGGTTTCCCACTCAGCTGGCTGTCCAGGCAGGACAGTAGGGATGGAGGGTGATCTGACACAGATCTCCCATCCCAGCCACATGTCCTGAGCCTCTCCAGAGGCTGGAGGGAGACTTTTCTCAAGCAGGTCTTGATGTTCACAAGCAGTGTGTGCAGTTGGCTGCCAAACCAGCAACACCTAATGGGGCCTGTTGAGCTATTTTCCCTCTCCTGAGGCATGAGGCAGTACAGCAGCCTTCTCACCTCCCCAAAACCTCATCTGCAGAGTGAGAGGGTCAGCAAGTTTGTAGGGACAGCTTGACACACGTGGTGGGGTCTGGCAGCAGCAGTGATTCTGCGCAGCACTCGGAGTCTGCTTCCTCACTCAGCTCCACGCAGAGAGTCTGTACAGAAAACATTAACTGCATTTTACCATGCAGAAAAAGAAATGGCAGTCTGCAGTCAGACCACTGTGTCTGAAAGCTGCATTGTCTCAATTTGTAATACATTTTGACCAATCCAAAAGAAAACTCCCAGTCATAGAGCTGGGTCTATTTGTGAGACAAAATCATGGTGCAAAGACGGTACCAAATTTTTAGGTGAAATTTGGTCTATGCTGCCCCAGACTGAGAAGAACTGCTAATACAAGGAGTCAGCAATTTTATTAGTAGCAGATTAATATTTCAGACCAAGCATTATAATAAGTCTATAAATTTGCAAACTGATTTCTCATAATATTCAATAATTCAATTCCTGGTTTCTTCACATAATGTCCAAGAGGAAGAGTAATAAACCCATTTAAGGCAAATGTCAGTGAGCAAGACTGGATTTGAGCTGGATTTGTAGCTTCACTCCTCTGCAGCTCTGGCTCTTGCTATCACCCAGAGCTGATTATAAAACACAAAAAATCTGAAAACAGGAAAACACAAACCTGTAAATCATCTCTCAGAAAAGTCCTCAAGGTGGATATTTTAAAAAAGAAATGACACCTTACTTATATGAGACAAGAGTAAGCCGAAAACCTCAAAATTAGCATCCTGAACAAGAATTTGAGGGCTGGGGGGCTGGCTGGGACCATGGCATGGTCTGTAAGAGGTACAACAAGGGGGCCTTTATTGAGAGACAGTGACAATCCTGAGCAGGCACAGGGCCAGACCTAGAGGGACTGAGCAAGGCAGGATGTGAAAACGCCTGGTGAAACATATTGCCTGCAGTGTCATATTAAGTAAGAGTGGAATGTATACATAAACCATGGAAAATGATTAATTTACAAGGAGTTATAGGCACAGAGGTTGCATCACTGGCAGCCCGTCCAAATCCCCTGATCTTATCCAAGCTCTTAAGTTATTTCCTAATAATCCATATAATTAGAATTTTCAAAGAGCCATTATTATGTCCATTAAAGTTTTAGCAACAGCATGTTTATATATTATGAAAGAGCATCTGCTCTGTATGAAGTGAATAAACATTTTGACACAAGTTGAAACTCAGAAACTTTTCTCTCCCTGTTCCAGTTGTCTGCTGAGCTTCATCCTGCCAGGACTTTGCTCAACACAGCTGTGAACAACGAGCAGCAGAAGGGAAATTCAGGGGGGAGCCTGAAGATGCTTACATTGTCCATCTGGAAAGCAAAGCCAAGGATGCCATTAATTTTCTGACAAATAATAGTGCCAGAAGAGCCCAAGTGCCAAAGTACTTTCCTTGTAAGGCTGCTTTAGTTATCATAATCAATAAGAATCTAATTTTGGGGAGGAAGCCACGCCACCAGTAAGCATAATTGCTCTGTGCTGTGCATATGCTGTGGGGTGCTGGCTGGCAGAAGAGCTGCATGTTGCCACAGCAGGCACGGACACAGGCATGACCCCATGGTGCACCCACGGGCAGAGCTGGCCACAGCCGTGCTCCCGATGTCAGTGCACGCCGTGCTGAGCAGGGCAGCAGGCAGTGCCTGGGAGTGAGTGATGTAGCAACATTACAGTCTTTGTTTCTCCCCAGAAATGATGGATTTGGTGCTTCGTGAAAGACTGAGTCATGTGTGGAGTTGTGGGGTTTGGGAAGCTGCTCTTCCCTTCCCCTATTGCTTCCCTGTTGTTTCCTCTCTGTCAGCTTTGTGTCTCCTGTCATTTCACAGTAGGGGTGGGGTTGAATGTAGTTATCATGATACACACAATCAGCATTAAATTTTAAATTTTCTTGGGTTCTTTTACTGCAGTGGCCCCTCCTGCTTGTGTTTATGGTGTTTCACAGTCTGCTTTCCCCAGTCATGCCTGTTTTATTGTTAGAACACACTGCTGATAGTATATTTGTTCCTTTTTGTCACTGTTTGAGTGTCTGCTCAGAAACTTTTCATGAGGATAAAGCTTGGTCTGCCTGAATAACTTGACTGGATAGCTAGGGAGAGATCAAATAGCCTAGACACAAGCCCAGTCTCTTCAGATATGCCACTTTTCTAGCTTCACCTGTGGGCTCCATTACTTGCCTGTGCTTTGGTACAAAATCACTGCTTATTTAATGGCACTTAAAAAATTCTTTGTGATCTTGCAAGTGTTAAATTGCATTATAATTCATATAAAAGCGGTGCCTGTGTGTGTAAAACTCATCAGTCTGCTCCCTACAGCTTCCTCTCTCACTACTTAACTTCTACAATTTTATCACAGTAGCACAGAGGGCTCTTGAGCAAAAGCAGAGCAACCATTTTGCAAAACAAATGCAAAATATAGATTCTTCCACCAAGGGTGAGCTATCTGAATGAACAAGTGGGTAAAGGAAGTGTGATCATTTCATGTTGGCAAAAAATATCATGTGGAGAAAAGAAGTGACATATAGGTCTGACAGTGCTAGGAAGTTATTTCTGAAGCTTAGAGGAGGACACACTTTCACAGCATTCAGGGAGGACAGCACTTGATTTCTTCTTAGCAGATGCCTAGGAAAATATTCAAACACTTTAAATATATAGTCCTATCAAGGTAGATATCAGCTTGTATGATCAGCAAGGAATGAAACGTGCATAGTACAATCAATTAAATGTACAATCTATAAAATGTACAATCTGCCCATGGGAATGAGGTGGACCACAGCAGATAAGTGCACTGTCAGGGTAACACAGAGCACGTTCAGAGTCTCACCACACTGTGTGTGGAAGATGCACACACTCAGCAGTGTGATGGCATGGAACCAGGGCTGCTTTATCCACTGAAAACCATGACCATGTAAATCATATGAAGATCCCCTGGAGCTGGGGACTGTTTGCTTAATTCCCCATGCTGCCTGTGGAGTATGATTCACACCATATGCAGGGGACACCAAAATTCACAGGGCTGAGATGTTCCTATAAAAATAGAAGCAAGGACCTGCTGTAAAACAATTTGAAACTGCTGCATTGCTCAAGCTGTGTGGTGCCACAGGGAGAAGCACAAAGGGGAAAGCAGTCTTTTATCATAAATCCTGGTTCTCCTCAAGTCCGTCTGGGAGGGGATGGGTCACAGGCCAGAGCATGGCCTCAACTGCTGTGGATGAAAAGACATTTCTGTTCAGTGACTGTTCATTGATCTGTGTGAAAAGAGTTGGTGGAGACCAATCTGCTTGCTCCCTCCCAAGGCCCTTCCTTTTGGAGCTGTGTGGGTGGATGCTCTGAGCACATCTGCTCGTGGGAAGCCTGTTTGTGGTGAAACACAGGGCTCTGGCTTCCTCCAGCAGTGGAAATACAAGAGGTTCTTTAAAAACAAAAAAAAAAAGGTCAGGGATTGCTTTGCCTTGTAGGAAACATTTTAGTCTCTCGGTTGCAGAAGCGAGATCCAGTCCTTGCTGGTTCAGAGGAGGCAGGTAGGCAGACTGGGAGGTGAGGAGGCGGCCTTGGTCTCTGGAGAGCAGCAGCCAGGCTGTGGCTGTGCTAGATGCCCTGACCTAAGGGCACCTCTTCATTAGAGCTGGCACTTGCCATCATCAGCCTCAGCCTCCCAGGACACAAAAAATACTGTCACAGGCAGCTTTGCTCCTTGTGTAGCCCCTTGCCCCCTTGTTTATTTGCTTGCAGCCCTTTGTGTTATCCCCTCTACCCTCTGCCCTGGGCTCCAAGACCCAGCTGCTGGGAATTGCCCTATCCACTGGCAAGGCAGGGATATCCACAGTGAATCCACAACCCCCATAGGAATCTTGCATCTATAAGTCTGTAAACACTGCCCTTCTCTCTCCCTGTGAACTTCTGGGATTTAGTTGCACCAGGGTAAATTATATTTAGAAATCCAAATAAGAGCCTGCGGGGTACCCGGCCACTGTGGCAGTGTGAGAACGCTGGGAACAAAGCATCCCAGTTGTTTTCAGACCTTTCACTTGTATTTGCTCTTAGTTTTCCACACCACTTTTATCTCTGATCTGTATGTCTCCGTTTGTCTCAAAAGATGCAGTCCAGTTTTAAATTATCCAAAAATTAAAATGCAGATTGAATGCTCCAGCAGTTCTCCAGCTGAACTACTGGGTTTCAAGTGACCCAGAGTACTGAGTAGTAAATTAATTTCCAAGCCCTTTGTGTAACATCTCTTACTCTTCACCTCATCACTGGCCCTCATCCTGGGACAAAAAGTGGATTTTCTTGCTTGCTTCTAGAACCATTAGAGCATTTGCTATTTTAACAGTTCCGAACTGCAAGGCTTTGCAGTCCATATGATTTCAGATGGTTCATAGGAAACCAATTTTAGCTGTGACAAAATGTTCTGAACTTGCTACAACATTTTTATTGCTCTTTGGCTCTGGATTGATTTTCTCTTATTAGCTGGAGCTGACTGTGGCTTTTTTTTATCAGACAATTCTGGAAAGCACCAAATCAGTCTGGAGCTCAGCTGCACAAAGTGAAGTTGCTTTGCTTATTGGTGCATGCTTTTAGATCACTTAAAGTGTAACAAGAGCCAGCAATTTAGCTGAGTTGGTTTGGTTTTCAGCTTTGATTGAAATTCACAGTTTGGAACATTAGCAGAATTAATTTGCTGGAGATTCTTATCTTTGCCACTTAATTTGAATGAAGTGAGGTATGTAAATGTATGTACTTTGCAAGCTGTTATCTTTACTATTTCAAAACAAGATTGATTCAGGCAAAACTCTTAAAAATCCAAACACAGAATTATTGCTGGAGGCCTTGACTTGAGAAGAGGGCTGTGATTTTGCCTAAAGTTTGTAGAGAAAGCTTGATATGATGTTTTAGCAAATCTGAGGAAGGGATAAAGGCAATTTTGACAGCAGCGAAAGTCATTTAAAGGCAGAGAGAGCAAAGATGCCTGGCTATGGGAGGCAGATAATCCCAGGTAATATTTATAATGGAAACTCTAGGTGGGAAATAGCCTCTGAAGAACCTGTGGAAGACAAGACACAGCTGGGAGACAAAGCTGAAGAATATCCTGGAGCTGAAACAGAGCTTTATGGAGGGGATGTTAGACAGCTGAATATTTTGAGGTGTATGTTGAATTAGATGATTGATCCACAGGAAGAAAAATTACCAGGGAAGGAGCTGTTGATCACGGAGGTAGGGGAAGCAGCTGAATCAGACTTAAAGCATGTACTGACTGAGCCAGAGAAGGAAAAAGAGAAACAGAGGGAGGAGAAGGCATCAGGAGAGCAGCCAGCTACATGGCGAGAGGTGAAGAAGCAGAGGCAGATGAGAATAAGATACCCCATCATGGAGGCAGAGCTGAAATACCTTTACCCTCACCCTCCTTTCCCCAGAGTCCCACTCTCCTGCTGGATCTTGGTTTCATATCAGTAGGAGTGTAAGTGTTTGGGTCCAGGCAGGCAACAAAAAGAGAGGTTGGGTGTGAACTTGGGAGCTGTGAAAGGAGTGAAGCGCTTGGGGCAGAGCTGAGCTTTGCTGACAGATCAGCCACTGCTCGGGAGACTCCAGATGAGCCTCTGGAGAAGAGGGATCACCAGACATCATCAGGCTGCTGCTTCTAGTGACCACTCTTAAATTCATACAAATTTGGTGTGCTCTTTTAGAGACCCTGATGAGCAAGAGTCTACATGGGCTGAGGGGTGATAGCCCACACAGAACACTATTTTGCACTGATACCATTTGCCACATTAGTCTTCTAGAATCACAGGATGGTTTGGGTTAGAAGGGATTTTTGAAGATCATCTTGTTCCAACCCCCCTGCCATGGGCAGGAACACCTTCCACTCAACCAGGTTGTTCAGGGCCTCATCTAACCTGGTCTTGAACACTTCCAGGGGTGAGGCATCCACAGCTTCTCTGGGCAGCCTGTTCCTGTGTCTCACCACCTTCACAGTAAAAAATTTCTTCCCTATATCTGATTTAATCTACCCTCTTTCTACTTAAAATTCTTTCTTTGTCACTTGTCACCATATATCCCTGTAAAAACCCTCTCCATCTCTCTCTTTGCCCTTTTCTCTCCCATAGAGCTCCCTGTGTTTTTGTTTGGTTGGTTTTTTCACTCCCTACAGGAAATGTGATGGTTGTTTATTGCTAGACTCTGATTTCTTTTCAGTATTGCAATATATGTATTTATTTCTTGGGCTGAAAATGATAATGTGACACAGTTTGCTTTTTAGAGTGGAGGTTCATGCCAGCATGATTAATTTTCAGCACTGAATAGTCCTGCACTCAAGCCATGTGCTTTTGAGATAGTTTGTCCATATTTTCATATTGGAAAGTATTTCCTTGCACAGCATTTATGCCTGTGAAAAGAACTTTCCTACAACACAAAGTCACAAAAAAAAATTTCCAGCAAGAAGGAGATAAGCATCTAAATACACCCTCTTTCAAATGCAGTTTTAAATCTTTCCTACTTGGAAAGAGGGAATCTCTAAATAAGGCATGGCAGTGATCCCAGTAGGGAAAGGGCTATGGCAAGAGGCGATGGGAAAAGCTTTGCTTTCTCATGCACGTGGATCTGGGACACTGTCAGCAGTATTTGATTTGTCCCCAGCGATGGCTGGGCTGGCTGGGCAGCCTGCCAGCAGATCCAGTGAGATGGTCAGTTCTGCTCTACAGAGGAGATGCTGAGGAAAAGCCACAGAGAGCTGCAGGCAGAGCACAGCCCCTGGCTCTCAGTGCCCTGGCAATGCCTGTCCATTCGCTGCATCTCCACTAACTGTGGGAACTCAGCACAGGTCATCATTGCCTGGTCCTCAGCACCAGCTTCCCTCTCATCTGGTAAGATTTAAAGATGAAAGCAGGATGCCTCCCTCAGCTCGTCCTTAAAAGGGAACATTGCTGGGCAGCTTTAGTGGCCTTTGGGGTCTTCCCTCAGCAGAAACAGAGTGCTTTGCCACCCGTTCCCCAGAACAGGCTGCAGCATCAATGCCTCTGAGGGCTGCGAAATATGAAAGATAATAAAACTTTCAAAGAAAGCTTTAAAGTCCAATGTGTGGGAGTACCACAAAGGGCACTAAGCAAGACAAATAAATATGTGGCTGCAAAGACATTTTTGTTGTACCACAAATTGCGTAGGATGCTGTGGGCACAGGGAGAAGCCTCATGGCTTCCCTCTTGGTGGGGGTTTTCCCCTGCAGGTGACAAGTATGTCACATCAATTGTCATCTGGATCCTGTTTCCTCAAAGCATATAAAAAATGTTCCAAGTCGCATTTCCAATTTATTCCACTGAACACCTTCAAAACCACACCAGAATAAGGGAATTAACAGCAGCCCTTCACGTTTAGAAGCTCTAAGGATTACAGATTGATTATGAAGTATGAGCAAATCCTCCTTTTCTGAACATTAAAATAAGTCTTTTATCCAGAGCTGAGCACAAGAGAAAATGAGACTCATTTTTAAAGCACTGAGCACTCCACAGCTCTGATTTCTGAAAGAGCCATAGGCTGTTGAATACATTTGAAGATCGAGTCATTTATTGCAGTGCTTACATTTTCACTTAGAAGACCTCATTTCCAAAAGCACTCATTTCCTAAAACCTTACCATAAATTATTTGCCAGGAACACAAAACACCATATGATAGATATAAACCAGGAGAAAGCCAGGAGATATGATTTCTTATTTTGATGCCAATCATTGTTTGTCCCTGCTCTCACATTACTTATTGTGAGTCTTGAAACTTCTACCACTGTTATTGTGCCATCAGGCAAGAATCCCACTTTTGTGGAAACGGTCAGGATGTACCCCAGTGACATCATATCCAGAAGGGTGGTAAAAAGGTTCTGTATTGGAAATTTGTCTGGAATAGTTGATTTCTTGATTGCACAGCCAGACAGAAAAGTAGGGAGAAAAAATTAGCTGTCAGTCAAACTCAATGTATTCTGCAGCTCTGTGGGCATTTCTCTCTGGATCCAAAAATCTCTTGAAAACTGGTGTTTGATTTCAGCCAAACCATCAGACTTAGGCTTACTATGAATTGTCTCATTTTTACTATCTGTGGGAAAAAGAAAGTGCAGAGCAGGAGCGTAGGGGTAAATAGTGGGACTGTGTTTGTCACCTTTCAGGGGGCAGTTGTGTTTTCCAAGCTTTGCCCAAGGTAGAGAGAAACCAAGTGGAAAATGCTGAACTGGTAATCCAGTGGGGAGAAAAAAAGAAACAAAGCCTCCAAGTCACACATGGCATTGGAGGGATTGTGCATAAAGTTTTGGGAGGTACATTTGCTGTGTCTTTGAGGCATATTTTCACTGCTTTTTGAAGTCTGGACACTTATCCCACATACACACTCCCTTCTCTTTGAAGAATCTTGGTCTGGAGAGGGAAGGTGATATTAGGGAATGGCTGAAACAATTTCTCATGTGGAAGACAGCCTCAAATGTATTTCAGACTGCTTGCTCCAGAAAGCTTGTGTTGACCCCTTGTTCCAGGTTACAACCTATGTTAAAACAATGTCTGTACATCTAATACACTGAGAGACTACATCCACTGAGAGACCACATCCACTGTAAATGTTGTCCAAATATAACTTGCAAAAGGTCATTAATATAGTTTTACACACTTAATAGAAAGTAAGAAAGCAAAGTGCAGTCTTCCACAAACAACTAATTTTACAGAACAAATTTTGTGAGAGCTAGGCCATTACTACATAAGTGGCTTTTTTCCCCAAGAGTTTTCTAACTTGCATGTATACATTGTTTATTCTGGGCAGCTTAATGAGCAGCCATCCCTGGGCAACACACTACAGTCACACTCCTATTCTTCCAGGCATCACCCATTCAATAATAAATCTTTACTAAGCAGATCCATCCAGAGATTACACATCCCTTACAGTAAAATGGATGTGACTCAGCTGAATATGCTGGAGATAGCTAAGGCTGAAACAATGGATGTTGGGGCTTTCTTTGTCTCCTCCCTCTTTGCACATCTTTTTGGTTTGGTTGGGGGCTTTTGTCAGATATTTATTTTTAAGCTTGAAAATCCAAAATTGGATCCATATGCTGAGAAGGAGGCTTTATGAAGTAACCTTGTGGGCTAAAGTAATTCCAGTTTTATGGGGAAAGAGGCAAAAAAAAGGACTGGAACAATCCTAAAATAGCAGGCATCAAAGAGGGGGGTGGTAAGAAGCTATGAACAACTTCCTCTCTAAGAACAAATCCAGGATAGAGTTTTCTGGGAAAAAACACATAACTGTTTGCCTGATGATTATTTTAGTGTAAATACAGCAGCATGTTTTACAACTGAGTGGGAGACTTGCATTGGAATTTATAGTCCTTTATTCTCCTGAAGTAATGACATCAGGATTCCTACAAACCAGCTGTTTATGTATGAAATATTTCTGCCTTCTTTTTGTATTTGGGTTTCTTTTTTGTAGTGGCCAGGTTTTGCTAGGGATATTTAAACAGTGCAGAGTAATGAAAATGGAATAAGGTCAAAGGGACAAGCTGGAGAGAAAGGAGGGAAGGGGAAGAGAGAAGAAGAAAGTGGGGATTTGGAGGAAGGAGGTGGGAGTAGTGTGTGGGGTTCGCTCATGCTTATTAACTCAGAAAAACATCCAGATGCAGAGTGAGAGCTGAGGATGCTTTGGACAGAGTGCACCCAGAGGACTGAGGTGGCTTAGCCAGATCACTGTGCAGGCTCACTTTGCAATGGCTGTAACACCTGCAGGTGTTCCACCACTCCTCAGGCTGCAATGGTTTCTTTTTGTTGTGGTGTCCAGTACTTTGGTGGGCTCCAGGCACCTTCCTCATGCACTATCACCTTAATGGTGCAAAGTAACAGAGTCTCTCAACAGTTTCACTTATAAATCCCATGCTTTCCCCAGTTTTTTCACCAACTGGAGGGCTTGGTTCTTGCCCTGGGTATTGTTTGGATAAGAGTTCTTTTCCCACTCTGTTCTCCATTTTTCAGTGTTTGTGTTTCCTAATCTGCTTATGGAGGGCTGCATATTTTTCCCTGTGAAATGCAGCTTGGTGCCAGCATGCAGCATTAGTACCCAAACCACATGTTCCCAAGAGCAGCCAGGGGGAAGGAAAACACTACAGATCCCATGAATGCACGTGGAGGAGGACAATTAACCGCTGAATGAACTTCTGAGGGCTTGCATGGGCTCTTTGCTACCCGAAACATTCAAAGCAGGACTAGACAGCTTCCTAAGGGATGTCTTTGAGACCAGTAACCTTCCACCCATGAGGAGCAGGTATCTTTGTCATGCAAAACACAACACTGCTTATGTCCTTGTAAATAAAAATGCAGGCCTGAGGCTGTGAGGAGTGAGAGACAGTTGTTCCTCCCTCTGACTTGCTGTCGTGTGGCCCAGGGACAGGAGGAGCTGGGGACCACTGCTGTGGGTCACGAGCAGATTTGGGGGTGATGACTTCAACTGTGGTTGCTCATGACAGTTTTAGACAAGATCTTCATTAGTCTGTCTTAGTCTTGAAATGTAAGGATAAATAACTGAGTCCATTGAAACCAGTGTGAGTTTTGCTCTGGATTTGGCAGAAGTCAGCATTTTGCCATTTTACATCTACCCCTCTAGCTCTCCTGTGGACTTCTGAGGAGCATGAAGAATCTGTGCTCCCTTTTGTTAAGCGGGTTAAACATTAAAGTTACATGACCAGTGGGTGCTGATACTCATGAGACACACTGGTTCTGCGTGGCTTGAAGCCCTTCATTCTGGGTGGACACCTTCACCACTCTGCCAGTGAGCACAGGACGGCTGAGGGGCGAACCCTCCCTGTTCCTGGAGTGGAATAAAGCAGGTCTCTGCTGGCCTGGTTCCACATTTTGCAGAGAAAAAATGCTTGCATAGTGTCAGACTTTCCACAGGCATGAAATATTCACCAGCTTTTTGTCCAGCATAATGGCAGGAAGGTGTATATGTACTTTTTATCCTCTTATCCAGACATTGTCACGCCTTAGACTTTCCTGTTTAGTAGACTTGCTCCCTATAAAGAGGGCTTGGTGGCTTTGCTCCATCACTTCTCAGACAGGGAATTGCCTTCCATAACAATGAGTGGTGTTGCTTTCTGTTTGCAAATATGGCCCTTTCTTCCTGGAAGCTGTGTACTGCACAGCCCTGGGGCCGTGCTTCCTGGCAAGTCATCTGGATTATCCATTACTCACTCACAATAAAATCGACTCAGCTTTAGTTCGTATTTCTCAGAGCCAGGGCACAGCGCTTGGAATGAGACAGAAATTAAACAAAAGCTTACATTTTCCCCTTTGCAGACTGTGACATTTGTTATTTCCCAGTGCAGTCTTATGCTTCCCTGGAATATGTGCAGGACATTGCAGTTACTCATCTGGCAGGATAGACAGGAGTGAAATAGTCTTGGGCACATGGTGGGACTCTAGGAGCTGTCCTGTGCAGGGCCAGGAATTGGACTCGATGATCCTTGTGGGTCCCTTCCAAATCAGCAGATTCTGTGATTCTGGATTCTGTGATCCTGTGAAGGCAAATGGGCTACTGTTAAAGATGTGGAAGAGAAAGTTTGCAGGTTAGGTAGGATTGGTGTAAGTACAATGCCAACACATATTAATCCCAAGGAAAATGCAGTTCTTGGGAAAACAAACTAAAAAGTAAGCCAAGAATCTGAGATGCAAACATTTGCCAAGAGAGGATGATGGAATATTTAGACTTCTCAAACTGATTCCACTTGCCTAATCAGGTCTTAATTTCTACACGTCCCAGTTCTCTTGTCTGAAAAGCAAGACTTATTTGGGGGTAGATTTGAAACTAAATGCTACTTCACAAAACTGAGGGATGTAAAAACTGGGGTTCTTGTCCAGTCTAACAGCACAGCCTGGGGGCAGAGTGAGCTCTGCCTGAATAGGAGGGAAATGGATTTGTGTGTCCTTGTCACCTAGGGGGGGTGGCTGCCATCCATCCCTGGCTGTTGAGAGGTCAGTGCTCGCTGTCCTGCTGAACCCACATTTATAAGAACCTAAATGTATGACCATTTATTGTGTTATTAATGGAAATTGCTAATGATAAATCATAAAAATAATACTAAATCTGTATGTGCCACATTCAAAAGCACTCAAGTCAACAAATAAACTTTAAGAATTGACCCTTAAGTGAGGAACTGTGAAGAGGTACCTTGCAGGGCTATTCCCCTGTGGGAATGGGGGAGGAAGAAGGCACAGCTTTGTGAGATTCCCTGAGCTGCTGTACTTGCAGAGCTTGTGAGAGTTCTCTGTTGAGATCAAAGATTCAGCTCATGTAAAGGTCAAGACATGGGCCTTGGGAGTATTTTCAGCTGTGCCCCACCCCAACAGGCACAGCCTCTCCCTCCCTCTCCCTTTCCTGATGTGTTTACAGCAGTAAGGATTTTCTAAGTGTTGCCTACCCTTTTTGGCTCCTCAAGCCTCCCCATTTTCAAGTGATCCACACAATCTGTGCATCTTTATCTGGGTTGAAGATTATATTACTGTAAAAAAACAAACAAACAAAAACAACGAACCCCAACCACCTCACAACCAACTGAGCCATGGGTCTGCCTCAGGGACACATACTTGAGTCCTTCAGTCATAGTCCAGTCAGAGATGACATGCAGTTCAGTCTAGCAGCTTCACTCTGTCTGGATTAAATTCCTCAGCAGATGAAGCAAGGGGTTCATATTACTATTTTAGCTAGTAGTATATCATATGAAAATGATCCTGTGTCCCTGTGCAGTGATGTAATGGGTCACTAATGCTGCTACAGCTCTTTTGGACTTCTTTGAGATGTGCATGGCACAAAGATAGCTGTCTGCCTCAACCTGGGTGACACTAAGTCTGGTCTGAGGAGAGCGAGGTCTCTTGGGCATGGGTGAAGTGTGAGGCCAGTACTGCCTGGGTAAGGAAGTGTCAGATGTCGACACATGCCTAGAGGATTAGGGATGGGGTCCTTGTCTGGGGATGAAGGTGATAGAGGCACGTCTCTCAGGCAGCCCTCGAGAGCATCCTAGCTCTCAGACTGTCTGATGCTGGAGTGGGGCTTTCTAAATGCTGGGGTTTTGTGGATCTTTCACATTATATGAAACAATTTATTCTTCTTTGGGCCAGCAATAGCTATAATGTACAAGGTGCTATGAATCTAAGGGTTGGTGGATGAGGTGTCCAGTGTCTGCTTCAATAAATGTGTACTGTTTTTGTAAGACTAGAACTCCTTCAGCAGCAGACACGAAGTGAGTCCTATCTCTCCACATTATACAGTTTGCACCCTCCATATTGACAGAAGATGTGAATCTAGAGGAACCTCTAAACCACATCTCCATTGCCTGATGTTTTACCTATGGGTAAATAAACCAGCAAGCTCCCTTTTTGCTTATTGTGATGTGTACATCATGGCCCAGCTGACTTCTGTGAGGATGATGTCTCTTCCTTTCCAAATGAGGAGACTGCTTTTTGGGAAGACTCTTCTCTAGGTTAAACTATTCTAGAGTCTGTGGTAAGAGTCCTGCAGGATGATCCAGGGGTGTGTGAAGCACCAGGGCCAAGGCCCAGACCTCTCCCTGCTCACATTACTGGTATAGGAGCAGTCTGGCTGCACAATGCTCCTCTGTGCATCTTTCTTCTGCAAGAAAAAGGGACTACCAGGATAAGGTGTCTAATTCTAGCTGGAGAGAAGTGACTCTGCTTAGTCTTAGTGGATAATTTGGGCAGTTCTCTTGTATCTTCTGTAAATCTCTTTTTAATGGCCTCTCTCACAATGAATCACAATCTGGGGCAGTGAACTGTAAAACTTGAGCCTTACCACAAAGACTACAGGCAGTACCTAGATAAATCCCAGTTGTGAATCAAAGTCTCTGCTGTTTTACATTTGTTCTGAAGTGCCAGACACTGTGCACTTTCCACAGGAGGTAACTGGAATATAAACACAGAAATTTCTGACTGCCAGCAGCCACCCTCAGCCCCAGCTGGGGATCACAGCTACTCCCTTGCATCTTTTCTGGCAGTTTGAGGGTCGGTCCAGACATTTTGCTCTCCTGCTCCCAAGTCCTGGTGGTCCAGAGGAGGGTCCTCACTGCTTTCCCTTTCATTCCACATCCCACATGCACTGACTCTGCGGCTCCACCACCACGCTCTTCATCGTCCAGTGACAGGTTGCTGGCAGTGGTATGTACACTTGATGTATAACAGCACCCTTGCACTCCTTCCCCTTCCTATCTCCTTAAACAGATGATGTGCTAAGTTTGGAGTTATGACAGCAATCCCAGCAGACCAGAGCTAAGCTCCTGAGTTCATAGCCCCCATCATTTTGCATGATTTCTAGCTCCTCTGAGTGGCTTCCCACACTTGTATCAAGAGATTTAAGATCTTGTTACTTTGCTTATGGCATCAATCCTTATCATCTGTCCCTGAGCAGGACCATTATTTGCATTTGGACTTAATCTGTTCGGAGGCAGAAAGCTGTTCCGAGGGACGGAGCATCCTCGATTTCTACTGAGGCCTTTCGTCTGTTTGCTTCATGCCCCTGCTTTCACTTTTCACTTGTGAGTGGGCCAGAGAAAGCTGTCCTTGCTCTTTTGCTGGTGACATTTGTGGACCTGTTGGCTTTGTGACACTCCATCTAACCAGACTCACAAAGGACACAGCCTTCCCCGATTTGGGCTGCAGCCTACCCCATCCACTGCCTTTGCACAGCGCTGTGGGCATCAAAGAGAAGTGGCAAACAGCCCTGGGCAGAGACCTGTGCTGGTTTGGGCTGGAATAGGGTTAATTTTCTTCACAGTAGTTGGTATGGGGCTGTATTTTGGATTTGTGCTGGAAACGGCGCTGATAACTCAGGGATGTTTTCATTATTGCTGAGTAGGGTTTACACAGCATCGAGGACTTTTCTGCTCCTCTTCTCCAGCAAGGGGTAGACAATGAGCTGGGAGGGGACATAGCCAGGATATCTGACCCAGGGATATTCCATAGCATGTGCATCATGCTCAAGATGTAAAATGGGGTGAGCAGGAGGAAGGGTGGGACATTTGGAATGGTGGTGTTCACCTTCAAAGTCACAGTTACATGTGAAGGGGCCCTGCTCTCCTGGTGATGGCTGAACACTCGCCTGCCCATGGGAAGGGGTGAACTGATTCCCTGTTTTGCTTTGCTTGTGTGTGCAGCTTTTGCTTTCCCTATCAAACTGTCTTTATCTCAATTTCCTCTAATTGAGATAGATAATTTGGCCTAAATTTTCTTAATTATCTAAATTTTCAATTTTTTAATCTCAATCTTACCCTCCCAGTTCTCTCCCCCATCGCACTGGGCAGGGGGAGTGAGTGAGTGGCTGAGTGGGGCTGAGTTTCCAGCTGGGTTTAAACCACGGCAAGACCACACCAGCACTTTGGGGCAGATCCAGCCTAGTCCACAAGTCTGCCAGCATTGCTAAGACAGGTATCAGGGACAAGCAGGATGCACTGAGGACACAGGGGAGCAGAGAGTGCACAGCTCTCCCCCTGGGGATAAATGGAGCAGGGGACACCATCCTCCTGAGTAGTGGTTACTATCCACAGGCAAACACACAGGGATGAACTTGGCATCTGTCCTGCCATCACCCCATCTCTCTGCTCCACCAACGACCAGTGGTTGAACCGGAGCACATGTCTGAATGCTTCACTCAGTCAGGGTCCAAATGAATTTGTACCGTGGTAAGGAGGGATGTACAGTTTAAGTGAAGACAAACTGGAGGTGCAAATGGTCAGTTATTCACTTCCAGACATGGGTCTCATGTGCAACATGACCTCAAAGGACTGTACACAGCCTTTTCCTGCTGTCTGCAGGGAGTTTCACCAGCACTGCCTGGTACAAGGTCCTGCTGATTGATGTCGTGCCAGCTACACCCTCACAGGGCTGCTGCTAGCATGGGAAGGGGCCGTGAACAGCACTGTGTGACTAAGCTTCTTTACAGGAATGGTGAGTATTAATCCAGCTGTACTGTGCCCCTACAGTCAGCCAGTCGAGGTCTGGCAGCCAGGCCAAAGAATCTGGACCTCCTGGAGTCTGCTTCTTGATTGGGAAGTGATACAGAGAGTGCTTCTGCTCCAATGGAAACAAAGCTACACTCCTCTTCACTTTAGCGGATGATTCGGATTGCTGATTTGCAATTTCTTGTTTGTTTTGGGACCATGTCTGGGAACATCATGGATGAATCAGAGTGCTGCTGTGCTAGGTACTGTAAAAATACAGAAAAAAATAGAGACCTGGGTATATCTAAATTTCAAAATGTTAACTCAGTGGTTAAGACATAGCACTGCTTTAACTCTCACATGGAGATTAGTTTGGATTGAAGCATGCCCTGAGGTCACTTCAGTACTTGGTGTAGGAACCCAGGTTAGGTAGATTGGCTTGCCCTGGGGATGCTGACCTGGAGCAGGCATGGCAGCAATGACCACAGAGGAGGTTGTGCTCTTGCTGCTACTTCTAAACAGATTTTCTACATGTTATAGTAGAAAGGTGGATGAGAGTGCATTTGAGAGCATCTTGGGGGCTAGGGAGAAAAAGGGAGGAGATACCAGAATGGAATGTTACCACTTTATTTCAACCCAAAAAAACTTCTGTGAGAGGTTAAATCAGCAGAGAACATATAAATGAATGAAATAGGGCTATTTCTAAAAAAAAATCTTGTTTGCATTCAATCAGAATGCAGGCTGAAGCTTTCATTTGCTTAGATCTTTATTGGTATTTGCAGCCCTTGAAGCTGCAGATGTAAGCACAGAGCATGCCCAAGGCAGTGATGGGGAAGGAGAGGAAGAACGACTGCATTGATCCATATTCATGTTTCCCAGGTGCTGGAAACTACCCAGTGCCAGATGGTGATTCAGAGCCTGCATAAGGGAAGGCTGCAGCTGATGCATGAACCCCTCTGGTCTCAAAAGCCTTTGGGTGAGCAGGACAGACTGGAGGATGCAGATGTCTCAGATCTCTCTCTCTTTCCACCACAGAAATACCTGAAAGTAGTGCAGAATGAGTGTCACCTCTGTGCTAGGAATTTTCTCCCAGATGAGGACATTTTCATGTGACAAGTACTGGTTAAGTGTAGCCCTTGCAGGTGACATGGGAGCAGGATGGAGAGATGAGCCAGCATTTGTGATGTATTTTCCCATTATTTGAGCAGCAATAATGTCAGGGACAGCAATCATGCCACCCTGACCTTCTGTTTAGGGAACCATTGCAATTGTTCCTGCAGTGTTTAGTTTTTAGTACAGAACCTATTTACAGAAAAAACATGTGGAGAACATTCTAGGCTTTTTTTTTTTTTTTTTAGATGGAAATGACCCGCGCTTACCACCCATGGTGAGTGTAGATCCTCTGGTGGCACAGAAAGCACTCAGTGCAGCTGGAGGCAGCTTCTCCATGTGGGTTGGAGCAAATCAGAGAACAGCAGCTTTTGGGTGCCCATCCCAGTGGGTGCCCAGGCCTGGGATGCTCTCTGATAGCCATGTGTGTGACTGCTTGGGCTGCGAAAAATAGCTATGGGACAGTCCCCATCCTTGTGGGAGCAGCCACCTGCTCTTAGGAGAGTGACACAAGAAGGGACTGTGCTGATCCTAGCTCTTTTGTTAGGGCTGCAGGGTCTTTTTGCCTGAAGCCTGAGGACCTAGTTCTAAAAACTACCCTTTTACTTTGTGGATGTGCTGCAGACTTTTTATTCTGAAATTTACGGAATCACAGGATAGTTTGTTTGGGTTGGAAGGGACTTTCAAGATGACCTAGTTCCAATCCCTCTGCCATGGGCACGGATATCTTCCACCAGATCAGGCTGCTTAGGGCTGCATCCAGCCTTGCTTGGAACACTTCCAGAGATGGAGCATTCACAGCTTCTCTGGGCAACCTTTTCCACTGCCCTTTCCACCCCCTTTAATTTAAGTAAATTGAAGGCTAAGTGCAAGTGTCTCCTCTCTCTTTCTCTCTCTTGTGGTCCTGCTTGAAAAAGAAGAAATCTTTAGGACATCCTCCCTGGAGCTGTCTCTGTGGGGCACCCAACTTTCTGGCAGGTGAGACACCTCCTGAAGCCTGGGATTTCTTCCCCACAGAGCACAGGACTGGTGCTGTGGGGAGGGGACAGTCTGTCTGGGGACAGAGTGGTCTGTCTGGAACAGGTCCTTCCTCAGCAGACTGAGGGCTGGTAGATCCACTTTACCTCAGTGGGGCTTGAATAGCCCCCATCAGCCTGGAGGAATGACTGGAATTTGCCAAGCTATTCAAGACCCCCATGGGTCTTGAAATGCCCTATCTGTGCATGGTTTTGAACAATTGGTAGAAAATGAGTCAAAATAAATAGTGCTGCTCAACCTCTGACCTTTCCCCTTTTGTCCACAGAAGTTCAATGAATTCCAGGGATTGGGAGCCAAACATCTGTATTTCCCCTCGGGAGGTGCCAGACTGTGTTCCTCCCGTGAATTGGGCAAGGTATATTTAGAAAATGAGATTCAGAAACTACTGGTGGGAGCTGCTGCTCTCCTGCTCAAAAGTTTGCATAAGCTTGGGCACGTATTTATATCTTCATCCACGTGCACTGGACCCTGCATACAGAAACACAAACTGACAGGCACTGTATCTTGTAAGTTCGAGCTTGTGTCATGAATGCCAATATTTTTTTAAAAGTGAGGATTTGAGTAGTGTCAGCCTGGTTTCTGAGCAGAAATATAAACATTCTGTGCCATGTGGGTTGCCCTTAATGAGCCAGGATATCTGCTGTGGTTACGAGATGGGCACAGGGTTTGCAGCAGTAAAGAAGCAAAGGCCAAAGGGTGCCTTAATAGCACTGGGCACTGCTGGCAACTAAAGGCAACTAAATTGAGCCTAATGCCACTGTTAAGGAGTGCAGCCAGGACACCATCAGGCTCTGGGACCATTTCTGCACACA
>VXBQ01000288.1:2163727-2208561 GCA_013400175.1 Phainopepla nitens | reverse complement strand
GCCCCGCGTGCAGCCGCGCGGGCCCCGCCGCGCCGCCGCCGCCGCGATGGTGAAGGAGCAGTTCAGGGAGACGGATGTGGCCAAGAAAATGTGAGTGGGGGCCGGGCGGCGCCCGCGGGCTGAGGCGGAGAGCAGCAGAATTGCGGGGGTGGAANNGCGGGGGTGGAACGCCGTAGCCGGAGCTGGGAGAGTGCTGGCGTGGAGGGCCGCGGTGGGCAGCTCGTGGCACGGCTGCTCCGCCTCTAGGAGCGCTGGCACGGGCCGGGTTCTCCTACGAGGGGGGCTGTGCCTGCGTCCGGCTGTGGATGCGCGGGAAGGTCGATAAATGCCACCAACTCACCGTAAAGCAGTTTTGTTCATTATAGTTATCTGAAAAGAACCTGTTTCGGCAGTGTTGTGAATCAGCCTAGCCACTTTTGCATTGTTTTCGAGTATTTTGGGGTCCTGAGAAGGGCAACGAAGCTGGTGAAGGGTCTAGAACACAAGCCCTGGGGGGAGCGTCTGAGGGAGCTGGGGTATTCGGCTTGCAGAAAAGGAGGCTCGGGGAGACCTTACCACTCACCTTATCTAAAACCACCTGAAAGGAAAGTGTAACCAGCTGGAAGTAGGTTTCTTCTTCCACCCAACCTGTAACAGGATGAGTGGGCGCAGCCTTAAGTTGCACTCGGGAAGGTTTAGATTGGACATCAGGGAGAATTTCTTCACAGAAATGGTGGTTAGGCATTGAATGGTCTGCCCGGGGAGGTAGTGGAGTCACTGTCCCTAGTGGTGTTTAAGGAAAGGCTGGATGTGGTGCTCGATGCCATGGTCTAATTGACAAGGTGGTGTGAAGCAGGGTCCTGCACCCAAGGAGCTAGGCTAGAATGAAGACGCCTTCACTGATACAGTTAAAATGGCGAAAGTCGGTTTATTTTATTGTGCACATTTCTTATATGTGATAAAATAGTTTACATTCCATCCTTAAAGGAGATTCTAGCTAATTGGTTACAGTCCTTTGACCTATCTATAAAACATCCTGTAATTGATATTCTTTACAAAAACATAGATTAGACTATTCTTATTTTTATACCTACGTTTTCTCTATGTTATTTCAAGGCTTCAGGCCTTTACAGGCCTCTGCAGGCCCCAGTTAGGCTGCAGCTAGACTAATTAAGTGAAGCCTAAGTCGTCCAATTTCTTGATTAATGAAGCATCCTGCTACAGTGGTATTTGGTCATAGGCTGGGTTTAGTGATTTCCAAGGTCTTTTTCAGCCTAATTGATTCTGTGATAATTGCATGGAGGTATCCTTGTCATTGTAAGTGGTTTTGCATAGATATATATATATATATATATATATATATACACACACTTATGCCCATACATACGTCTGAAATTTCCTGTCCTAGAAGCCACATCTGTTTTGGCATGAAATCTCCAGAAGAGATGCGTCAACAAGCTCACATTCAAGTGGTCAGCAAAAATTTGTACAGTCAGGACAACCATCACTCTCCGCTGCAGTATGGAGTGCTGGACCATCGCATGGTGAGACCCTTTATTTTGTTTTACAAACTCTTTCTGGGGAATTGCTGAAGTGGTTAAAAAAAAAAAGTCGGGGTCACTGAAACAATACTGTTTGTCCAAAGTAAGTTCATATGGGTCTTTACTTGAATTTCATAGACTGTTAGCTGCAGTGCCAGCTAATGCATTTTCTTGAGGCGGGAAGTTATTTCTCTGCCAGACTGCTGGGACACCCAGAGACGTGTCACCCAAATGCCACCATGCAGATTAATGGGCTGTAGATCAGTTGCAAGAGCTGCGTGAGTCTGGGTCATGGGTGTCAGCAGGGGCTGTGTGTAAAAACCATTTTTCCTAAGGGTCAGAGTGACTGTAATGCTGCTGTCGTGCTTCTGATGCTGGGGAAAAGGAGTGGCTCTGCTACTAGGACTCCTGACTGGCTTATAACTCTTGTGTTTTGTATCCGTGCCATCAATTACAGGTAACTGTTTTTCTCTACATGTGTGTTCTCTCTCTCCCAAAGGGAACCAGTGAAAAAGACCGTCCCTGTGAAACCTGTGGGAAGAGTCTGGCTGATTGTTTAGGGCATTATGGGTACATTGACTTAGAACTGCCGTGTTTTCACGTTGGCTACTTCAAAGCTGTGATAGGCATCCTACAGGTAAGCATGATCATGATGTGTTGTCAGTTTCTAGTCTAAAAAAGGAAATTTTCATCAAAGATGATGCTTGAAAGTAATTGAGAAAGCCAAAATAAGGTTGCATTATTAATTTATGTACGTTTTCTTTTGTAAAATACATGTGTTTAAAGACCAGTCTTAGTGATCTTCTGTGTAATCTCGAATTGATAAATTTAATCTATTCTTCTTTTGCAGTTTAAATTAAATATATGCAGAATAATTTGCCTTATAGAACATCCCGGTAAATCAAAGCTCTGATTGCTTGATATCAATTCTTAAGGCCCTGCAGAGCTTAGCTAAGTATTTGCCTCATTGACTGTATTTTTCTTTTTCTCATGTGCTTTTTAATTTGTATTCCAATACGTGAATTGGTCTTTGAGTCAAGACAGTAGTATCTCATTCAAAAAAATGCTCTGTGCTGAAGAACTCAAGCTGTGCTTCAAGAGGTTACATCTCTCAATGTGTCTCTCAAACAACTGTTTATACATGTTTACATTTAAGATGATCTGCAAAACCTGTTGCCGCATCATGCTGTCAGTGGAAGAAAAAAAGCAGTTTTTAGATTACCTAAAACGACCTGGCCTTACATATCTCCAGAAGAGAGGGCTAAAAAAGAAAGTGTCTGAGAAGTGCCGGAAGAAAACCACTTGTCCCTACTGTGGGGCCTTCAATGGTGAGTATTGGCGAGCGCGGTTTGGGAAGGTATCGGCTCTGATGGCGTTCACCTTGATGGCTGTGGTAGGATCCCAGCCTTGAATATGCTCGTTCATTGCACAGCTGATGCGTGTTCTCTCTGGCCTTGGTTAAGAAACAGGCAGTAGCGTTTTTGGAGGCAGACACATGCTTGTTCACATCTCATTTGTGTGGATATAGACATTTGCCAAGTTGTTTGTATTATTTCATGTGTCATGGTAGTAACCAATATTTGATACTTGAATAATGACAAAAAAAACCTTTTAATGTGTTTTTAAAAATATTGGCAGTGCTTGGCAGTGATCAATACCTTCACATAAAACCATTGATAGCATTTGTAATTTTGAGTGAGCATCATTTTTCATCATTGTATTAAATTATCTTTCTTAAGATTATTCTTCCTTCAAAGCAGAGTATTTTTGTAAGAGTTCATATCTGGTTTTCAAGACGTGTCTAGTTTTTTTTTTTGTCATCTACACTGATCACATGTTACTGCTGTTTTACGGACTTGGGGTATTACAGATTCATTGTAGATGGTTAATTCATAACTTAAAACTTCTAATTCATTAAAATTGTGAGTTCTTTGTTGAAATGTTCACCAACTCACCAAAAGGAGAGCTACTTTATCATAAGTGCCCTCATATACATAGGGGGCACAAACAGTAGGCATTTAGAAAAGTTACATGATGGGTCAGAATACTTCAGTAAAAGAAAATTGAGCATTTGGACTAGTCTGTGGAAGTTTCATGAATAATGTTATCTCCATGACATGAATATATTTATCAGATTTTTCTGATAATTCACTTCCAAAATTACTTCAGAAGATATTGGTGTGATACATAAATGGCAATTCTTACCCCTGTTTTTAGTGGGGGAACTTCTACTTTACAAATATCTGCTGTGAATGAGATGAAGCTAAGTTACAGTATGGGCTAAAACACCTGCTTTCAGCCTCAGAGGCTACACCATCATGCAGATACACCAAGCCATCCATACAAAAGGTATAACTTGATCATCATTTTGCTGTTCTGTGAGTTGAGGAAATTGGTTAATAAAGCTGATAAAGTTTTATTTTATTCTTATGTTCACTGAAGGTTTAGCTTGTTTTGAAACTGTAATTTACTTAGGGTTTGGTGGTGTTTTATTTTGTTTGGTGTTTTTGTTGTTTTGAAATATAATCCATATTTAATTTCTTACAGGAACTGTGAAGAAGTGTGGTTTGCTGAAAATAATACATGAAAAGTACAAGACAAATAAGAAAGTTGTAGATCCAGTAGTATCTACTTTTCTCCAGTCCTTTGAAACTGCCATTGAATATAACAAAGAAGTGGAACCCTTACTGGGAAGAGCTCAGGTGAATTTTATTATAACCTAATTTTTTTACTAGTTTTTGTGCATGAAATACAACTCCTTAAAGGTTTGCAGTGTATCTTCTAAAGTCTTGTGGTGATCCAGGAATTTTGTATATCAAAGGATACATGAGGAATGTTTGTATCCAGAGCAATAATGTTAATTCTGCTAAAATGAGAAATTTAGTTTATTGGCATGTTCTGATACACCATTACCTGCCTGTAAAAAAAGGGATGTTCTTGGTGTGTTATGCTTCTATAAACTAGACAAGGAGGAAGAGACATAGGTCCATGTAAAGTTTGCATGAATATATTTCACTGTAACTTTGGTATTAATTCCAATATACACATTATTTTCTTCAGAAGTTCTGAATGTTGAAAAGGAGAGAGGAGGATTAATTTGCTTACTTTCTGTTTCATTAGCTTTTTATTGTATGCAGTTTTGTTTATTTCTGCTCTTTGCAAGCTGGAAAGATCTCCAGGTACATACTTGGATGGAAAAAGTAGTGAATGCAGCAGTAGCTGTATGAGGACGAGAGAAATTAAGTTTTGAAAAATATCTAGGAAGTACTGTAATCGTGATCTTTTAGTCATAAAATGAACATTATGTACTGTAAGTTTGTTCTAGGATGTTGAGTTGCTTTGTCTATTAATAATGAAATACTCTCCATTAACTCTTGAGACAAGACATCAACATGATAGGAAGTAAACATGCATATATAGGGAAAAAATGGAAGGAAAAAATACATAGCAAGTGAACACCTGAGATGCTAAAAGTGTTGGTTCAGAATAAATAAACCAAAACATAGTTTTGCTTGCATGAATAGTTCTCTGTTTGCCTTTGAAAAAAGCTATTTCTGAACATCAGTAAAATAAGTGGAGGAGGGAAGCATTGGCATTTGACATGATGGCATCTTTTCCCCATTTTCTCAATGGATTTCGTAGGAAAACTTGAATCCTTTGGTGGTATTGAACCTCTTTAAAAGAATCCCAGTGGAAGATATCCCTCTGCTTCTCATGAACCCACAAGCAGGTAAACCTTCAGATTTGATCCTCACACGACTGCTGGTGCCTCCACTGTGTATCAGACCCTCTGTTGTGAGCGATTTGAAGTCTGGCACCAACGAGGACGATTTGACAATGAAACTGACAGAGATCATTTTCCTCAATGATGTAATAAAAAAGGTGAGTCAGCTTTCCTGCTCTGAAGCTTGCCTTCAGAAAGATTTGTTTAGAATTCAATGTAGCAAGTGGGTTTACTGCTTACAGTCTGGTGCTGTATTTCTATGTTGTTGGGCATTTTTCTGAAAGACAGAAGCAGGTCACTTCACGTGGAGCTGGCTGACTGGCTGCTTGCAGTGTACAACCTGCTGAAGGTCTGCTGGGGTTCTTATGAGAAATGTTTTTTCACTTGAGCTCTGATCTATTAACTCTTTCTTGTTTTTTCTTTTTTTTCCCCTCTCCTGTAACTCACACTTTTTGAGTAGTCACTTAAAATGAAGTTGATCTATGTTGGTTTTTTTTCTTGCAGACCTTCCTCTTTTTTTTACATCTTTGTGCTTTATTTATTCCACCATCTGTTCTGGAGAAATCAGGTTTCATTTAGCACAGTCATCAAATGGAGACAAAAAGGTGGTTTGACATTTTATCATTTGTTTAGAAGAGCACTTCTACCAGAATAATGCTTTTCACACTTTTAAAAACTGTTCCTTTGTCAGGCAGACAAAATGAATTGAGTACTAACTCTTCCATGATTGAAAAATTGACTACTGTTTTCCTTGTCTGTTAAGTTATGTTAGCTTAAGTGGATTGGGAAAAATGTAATTTAAACAAATACTTAATTTTGTGAGCATTTGTTCAAAGCCCATATTAGTCAAAAGTTTGGGGTTTTTTTGCTGGGTTCCCTTGTGATGGGCCTTAAGCTATAGCAGTATGCATCCTGTTACAAAGTTATTTTCCCTTTTTCATTCCAGTCAATGGAAGTTTCGTGGTATGATTTGCAAAGGAAGAGTTGTACTCATAACAAAAAAATTCTTGGCTGGTTTAATATATGTTGTTATATTTATTTTCTGAATTGGATGACTATTTTGTTTAGCATAGGATATCAGGAGCCAAAACACAGATGATTATGGAAGACTGGGATTTTCTTCAACTGCAGTGTGCCCTGTACATTAATAGTGAACTCTCTGGAATACCCCTCAACATGGCACCTAAAAAATGGACCAGAGGTTTTGTTCAGAGACTGAAGGGAAAGCAAGGTTTGTCTAAAAAATTGCTTTTAATAATTGAACCACAAATCTTTGCTATTGCCAAGTGTCTCTCTGCTACTGTTGTGTTGCACTTCAGTGCTGTACCTTAAAAGATGTTCTAATGTGCTGTCTTAAAACAACATTTTGAAAACTATTTTTATTTAAAGAGTTTCAACTGTTTTGTTTTGTTAGGTCGGTTTAGAGGCAATCTGTCTGGAAAAAGAGTGGATTTTTCTGGCAGAACAGTCATTTCACCTGATCCTAACTTAAGAATAGATGAAGTAGCAGTGCCTGTTCATGTTGCTAAAATATTGACCTTTCCTGAAAAGGTAAGTAGTGTAGGACTCAAACTTTTTCTTTTATTCTTTTATTCTTTTTTTTTTTTTTTCCCCCAAGCCAGCCCTCAGCATCGTTTCTTTACTTACTCTAAAAGGGAGTGAATGTGTTGCATTATGTTTGACATGGCACTCAGTGATGCTTTACCAGTTCTGTTGCTGCTGGCAAATAAAAATCCATGGTATTGGATATAGGCAAGTGCTGACAAGATGTGGTTTAAGGAGTGACATCACTAGAACTAAAGGTTTTGCTTCATATTTATTCAACTCATTCGTGGATTTTTATAAAGGAGTAGTTGGGTATTTTTATTTCTAAGCTTGCCTCTCAGATGTTTAATTTAATTTCCTTTTGATATTCTGCTCAAAGATAGGCTGACGTTTTCCTCCTCTGCTCTTTCCTGTGAGTTCCCCTCAGCAGCTGGAGGCTGTGGCGGGGGATTGTCAGTTGAGCGTAAAATTTGAGAACGCAGGAACTACCAGTAAAAACAAGATCCTGAAACATGTTATGTTTGTATCTGATTGAAGTCTTTGTGCTACAGGTGAACAAAGCAAATATTAATTTTATGAGGAAACTTGTCTGTAATGGTCCTGATGTTCATCCTGGAGCAAACTTCATACAGCAAAGGCACACCCAGATGAAAAGGTATCATGCTTATCTGTAATGATACACTTTTTATTTCGTCCCATCAACTTGTTCTTGTTGCCATGTGAAGGCAGTTATATCTGCAGGGATTAAAATTTATTTTTAGAAAAATTTATTTTTTCTTTCATAAAGGGCAATAGAAAAAGAATTATCTTTATGTTCTTAGGTTTAGTGTACAGTTTTTTTGAGTAGTCTCTTGCATGTAAGCTCGAGTGTACATACTAATGATGTTGAGCTGCAATTAGATTTATATTCTTATATGACTGAGTTTATCTTACTTGAAATAACTAGGGTTATTAGGGTTAGGGTGTAGTACAGACACAAGTGAAAGCAGTGGTTTTGGGCAAGTCATACTGGCTGTTTTCATGCGAGAGCTAATCTGCAGTCAGTTTATGGGTAGGTAGAAGAGGTAATACGTAAGTGAAACTTCTGTACTCTGATGCAATTGAAATAAATTCTGTGTATTTACAAATGGACTTTTTTTCTTACTTCGTGTTCTAATCACTGTAGCTTTGTTGACTTCTGTCAAAATACATTCATTGCCTAAAATTGCAGCAACTGATATTCAGTCCTTGCCAGTTTTGTCTTCTAGTTATTGTATTAGAAATACTCCAGCATTTAATGGAAAAGTTGGCATTATAAACACAGAACTAAATTTTAGTTGTCTTTCTGTCTACTGCCTGTGTATCTTCTGACTGTGTTATCTGTTTCTATGAAGATTTTTGAAATACGGGAACAGAGAGAAGATGGCCCAGGAGCTGAAGTTTGGTGATATTGTGGAGCGACATCTGATCGACGGTGACATCGTCCTGTTCAACCGGCAGCCCTCTCTGCACAAGCTGAGCATCATGGCTCACATTGTGAGTGCACACAGGCTGGCACTGACATTAGGCACTTGACCTTTATGGTGTTTCTGTCTTACACAAGCCAACATAAACAGCTCCTGCTGAAACACGGTGTGGAGCAAGGATGAATGCAGTACAGTTGTGCCTGTGCATGGGAAGTGATGTGTACCCAGGCAGGATGCTGTGTGCACGCTTCTGCCAAGAGCCATAACTGACCTCGCTCTCTCTTCTTGTGTGAGCATTTAATTTTTATGGCGTTGATGCGATCTCTACAAAGCAGGTTATCTTCTGTGCTTTTTATAAATTCTTCATGATGAAAATTATTAGCTACGTTTCTGTAATATAATGTGAGTACAATTTCTGTCAGTTCCTGGTTGAGTTAAATCCTATAATCTGGAATTTTGACTCATGTTTGTAATATAAAAAGCAGGTCTTCAAGGAAGCACTTGAGCATGGCTTTTTTTTAGCCATGCTTGACTGTGTGTTCATGAATTCATTTTTTTTTTCCTTTTCCAGGCTAGAGTAAAACCTCATAGGACATTCAGGTTCAATGAATGTGTCTGTACGCCGTACAATGCAGACTTTGATGGAGATGAGATGAACCTTCACCTTCCTCAGACAGAAGAAGCAAAAGCAGAAGCACTTGTTTTAATGGGGGTGGGTAAAAATGCCCATGTTGAGATTTTGCTGGTGACAGATGGGCTGAGCCCTCAAGTTCTTAACTTGCATGTGAAATTTCAAATACTGTTGAGATTACTGAGTGTGGATAACTTTGAAGCTGCCTGAACTCTGCAAAAAGGACTTGAGAATAAATTAGGACTGGTACACCCTGGTAATCTAATAGCCTTAGGTTTAACATCAGGAAACTGCAGTGTGAGTAGTTGGCATCAGTATGTTTCTGCCTAACTGTCTGCAGAGATTGCTACCGGGCTAGGGTGGCTCTTTGACCAGCAGGTCCATCATTTGCTTCTGGTCTGACAGCCTGGGAATTGCAGGTAGATGGAGCAGCTGGGAATGAGGCGGTGATACTGGGCTCGTACCGGAGAAGGCACGAGAGAGTAGGCTCATAGGGCAGGGTCAGAAAGGGAAAAGGGAGGGGGGATAAATAGAGATCTGATGGTTGCAAGCTTTGATCTGTGGTGGGGGTCAGTAGCACCAAGCTGAGGGTTTACCAACCCATTGCTCCCTTAGGGTTACCGAATGCCGTTCCTACTTCAGATGTACCCATACAATTGCTGGCTGCAGCATGTGGGAGCTCACTGAACTGACTTGTGAGAGAACATTCCCAGTGTGTGATTCAGGTCTATGTGGGAATGGGTTCAGGCAAAAGTGCCGGGGGTGATTAACTGGAGCAGTAGTTTGAGTAAAACACAAGATCATGGGCTGGAGGTGGCTTGATTATTACCCATCAGAAGGGACCACACAACTTGGAGTATTCCAGTAGATCCCTGTAGTGAATGTAACATCTCCTGCCCTTTCCTTTGTTCTCAAAAATAGCTTGTCTTCCCTTGCCTGTCCTGCCAAAACACATCAAGTTGTTTGCCACTTCTACTTTGCAAACAATATGTGATTTCCAGTTACTTTTCTCAGACTATTCCTTAGCTGTCAGTAGATGAGCATGGACTGAAGTGAGCTGAAACTTCTGGCTTATTTTTTACATCTTTTTCTAGAAAGATGTAGTTTGATTTAGAGTAAGCTTTTGACTATCTCACCATAAAATAGACGTCTTCAATGGTAGGTTCCATGTCGAGTTGCAAATGCAATGTCACTGTCTTCAAATGCATAATATCTTTTTGTGTCATGCAGACTAAAGCAAACTTGGTAACACCAAGAAATGGAGAACCTCTTATTGCTGCTATTCAGGATTTCCTCACAGGTGTGTGTATGAGCTTATTTCAGAGCTGTGTGATGTTAACATTGTTTCTTCAGAATCACTTCTCTTCTTCATATTAATTAAAAACTTTCTCCTTTCACAAGTCAAAGTGACATTATTTAATAAGGCCTTTGTTTTCCTGAAATGTAATGATGCCCTCAGAGTTTTCTGATGCTGTTTACCTTTGTAGCTGCAGTTATTACTGCCTTTGAGTGTGTTTTGCTGTGTTTTTCTACAAATGAGTGTTTGAGATCTTTGTCTGCATTCAGTAGACAATGTGAATTGCTTATGATTATGGTAGAGAAGTTGATTTCATTCAGTAAACATTAGCTTTAACTTAGATTATGTACCTTCAGTGTCTTTAATTCTTTGGGAAGTGTTCAGTGAACATAAGGAAGAAAGTGTCCAAAAATAAATGCCAAGGTCTTATTTCACTTAGGAAATAGAGTCTGAGAGCAAGGGAGTAGGTTATAGAAATAGACTGTTCCTAACTTTTAGGCATTTAGTGTGGAGCAATTAAAACAAATTCTGGAAAGGATTTACAACCTAAAGCTATCTAAACTATTGTTTTGCATAGTAAGTAGCTGATTAGCATTAGAATGAAATAATTGACACTGAGTATGCAATAGCTTTTAAATTGAATCTAAATTCAATTTAATTCCATCTAAATCTGTCATAATACTTTTTTCATTCCAGGTGCCTATCTTCTTACATTGAAAGATACCTTTTTTGATCGAGCTAAAGCTTGTCAAATTATTGCTTCTATTCTGGTTGGTAAGGATGAAAAGGTCAAAGTTCGTCTTCCACCCCCAGCAATTCTGAAGGTGTGTCAAACCAATTTTTTTCTTGTTACTAAGACTGTCTCTATTGTCTGTTCTTGACCCATGATGATGTTACATGAATATTGAAACTCCTGAAGTTTTAAATCAAATCTACTTTATAAAGGAGTGATTATGAATGTTGCAAGCCCTTTGAAAAATGAAATGACAGCAGCATCTTTGAGGTTTTTTTTCCCTTTTCTAGTCAGAAAGGGGAACAAGACAGTAAGAGGGAGCAGTAGAGCACATTTCTGAGTGCCTGCACATACCCTGTTGTAAAGGATAACCATTCAGCACTCAGGGGCTTTAGATCTATGAAAGAGGATAACATTTTTCAAAGGAATGCTGCTCTGTGTTTTTACAGGTATGATTCTCTGTTCTACAAGTAGATGTGTTCCATACATAAAACAATTTTACAATTCTTGCTTTCCTTTTTCTGTAGTTGTAGCATGAACTTGTAATCTTTATTCTTGTCCTTCTATTTCTCTCAGCCTGTAACACTGTGGACAGGAAAACAGGTTTTCAGCCTCATTCTCAAACCCAGTGATGATTGTCCTGTGAAAGCCAACCTACGAACAAAAGGCAAACAGTATTGTGGCAAAGGGGAGGACCTGTGTTACAATGATTCTTGTGAGTGACACTTCTAAAGCCGTGTTTTGGAAGTCTTCAGAGAAATCATAGAAATGATTGAGTTCACTGTAGGCATTAAGCACTACTTTGCATAAGTATTCTTGAAATGAAAAATACAACTTTGCCACTTTTCTTGAGAGTTGAAGTCATACTAAACATGTTTTCTTAAACTGTCTTTTGTATGATCTCAGTTTGTCATGATGCTGACTTAATGTTTGAAGGTGAGAGAGAGGAAAGCAAAGCTTAGGAAGTGGTTGTTCAGAGGGCAAGTGGAAAAATTTAGTCTCTTGGTGGGGGGCAATAATGCAGGGATTAGAAGTCAAACACTGAAACGAGTCAGAATATGCAGGGAAGATAAATCCCTAGGATATCAAACAATCCATGTCCTTTCAGTTAGGGACATCAGTGGCAGCTGGAATGCAAAGCGCCATGGTTGAAAAGGCTGTAGGAGATGAGCAAGACTTTGCTTAGAATTAATTTAGGATTCATGTGGTGTCTGTTGGAAAGGAGCTTGAGCAGGCAGGGTCAGGCTGGTTCCTGGCTGCTCACAAGTTTAAGTTGAGGAACCATTGATTTACATTTATTCTGTTATGCAATGTTGCTTCAAGAAAGAATTTCCCAGTTAACACCCAAGTCCTCTCTATGGATGGCTGAGTGATTTCTGTAGATGACAGGAACACTGTGCTAGGAAGTTGGTTGTAAACATGTTGGAATAATTTTTTTCTGCCTCTAATTATTGTGGGACAAAACGCCACAAAGCAATCCTGCTCAAACTCCTGTGAACATAAGATATCTTCATTTCATGGACTATTAATTTTAGAAAATATGGGAAGAGTTTCCATTTTCTGAGTTTATCAGGAGCACATGAGATGGACAACTTTTAGATTTCATTGTTGGCTGTGTTCAGTTCTGTGAAGCAAGTTCATTACTGAAGACATAGTAATTGTCTGCAGAAAGTTCTCTGCAAATTCTCAGAAGTCTCAAGAAAACCTGGTATCATGTTTTGATTTCATATAATAAGTGATAGAGCAGTGACTTGTGCTTCAAAAAGATGATACCTAAATTCACATTGAAAACATTGAGCATAGACAGGCTTTTATTTAAAAGTTCTCTTCGTAAGTGATTACTAGTGGTTAGTCAGTGTTTCAGAAAACTGGTGAATTCTTTTTGCCTTTTTATTTCTAGATGTCACAATTCAAAACAGTGAGTTAATGAGTGGCAGTATGGACAAGGGAACACTGGGGTCAGGATCCAAGAACAACATCTTCTACATCTTGCTGAGAGACTGGGGTCAGGTGGAAGCTGCAGATGCCATGTCACGTCTGGCCAGACTTGCTCCAGTCTATCTTTGTGAGTACATTTCCTTGTAAAATAGTACTTCAATGCAGAAATATAGAGCAAGCAAGATTTTTGCTTCAAATGTGACATGCTGTGTTTCTAAAAAAAAAAAGCTCGTTATCAAGCTGGCAGACAGTGAAACAACTTATTGTGGTTATGAAGTGTTTGTGATGGTGACATGATGGGAGGCGAAATTGAAAGTTCCCAGTAATATTTTCTGGGTTTAATTTGTTTTCTCTATATGAGATTGAACTATCAAAATAATTTATTTTCTTTTTAATAATAGCTAATCGTGGCTTTTCAATTGGAATTGGTGATGTGACCCCTGGGCAAGGCCTGCTGAAAGCTAAGTATGAGCTGCTGAACGCTGGCTATAAGAAATGTGACGAGTATATTGAAGCTCTTAACACTGGCAAGCTACAGCAGCAGCCTGGTTGTACTGCAGAAGAGACACTAGAGGTAAAATGTTTTAATCCACTATCCATTTGGAGTAGAGGCTTCACAAATATATTCTTGTATGTTGCAAAATCTAAAGTTGTTTTCTGAAATCTAAAAATACAAGCAAATAGAGTCCCTAAGCATGTAACTTGAGCTGAGTCTATATAGACTTAAGATGTTTGTATCCATCTAAAAATGCTAGCTAAACACAGAACAATTGAAGTCCTCCAGAGTGTATTGGGGTGATACAAGAGGATAGAATTGCACAGGTAATTGGAATGGAGTTGATTACATTAATCAGGATTTTTGTGGTTACTTTCCACATAGCAGAGTGTGACAGAGCTTAGTGCAGTGCTCAGTTTAGCTGATGTTTTTGATGCTGGTAAGAGATTGTCATGTTCCTGGATACCCATGTCTTATCCCAACCAAGACATTTTTCTTCAGCAAACTGGAAGTTAGGCAAGCTGAAATTTAAAATTGTTTTACCTGAAGCAACAATTTGCTTTCTTTGTCTTAAGTGTGTTTTGAATTTACTTTGACTACTCAAAGTGTTGCTGGCAGTGATAGGGTTCTGTTTGTGGAAGTGTTTTTTAGCAAATTCTGATTATTTGAAATACTGTATTTCAGGCCTTAATCCTTAAAGAACTGTCTGTTATCAGAGATCATGCTGGCAGTGCCTGTCTCAGAGAACTAGACAAGAGCAACAGTCCCCTGATCATGGCTCTCTGTGGTTCTAAAGGTAGGGACAGCTGAACTTGGCGTGTAGGTTGCTCACTCCTTCACTTCTCTGAAACTTGCTGTTCCATCTTTATCGCTTGTTTTGTGCTCTCAGTTGTGCAAGTTCACGTCATAGCTATTTTAAGTGGCTCAGTAAGTACAGGTTGGGTATAATTAGTTAAAATCAAGCTGATGTTCTGATATTCTCATGTTTTAATTTTTTATACAAGTTGCAAAACATCTTGTTGGAACTTTGGATGTTCTTTGGACTTGAACTGATTATTCAGTAAAAAGTTTTCAGTTGTGTTTCTACTTCAAGTATTTATATCACATAGAAAAATCAACTGTAAATGATACATTCAGAACTGGAACTAACATTTCCGAGAATTGTGGATTTATTTGGAAGGGACCTTAAAGATCATCTAATTCCACCCCCACTGCCATGGGTTGGGACACCTTCTACCAGACCTGGATGGGGCATCCACAGCTTCTCTGAGCAGCCTGTTCCAGTGCCTCACCACCTTCATAATAAAGAATTTCTTCTTGATGTCTAATCTTAACCTGCCCTCTGACAGTTTGAAGTCATTCCCCCTGTTCTGTCACTACTTGTCAAGTCCCTCTCTGTCTTACTTTTAGCCCCTCTGTAGGTACTGGAAGGTGCTAAAAGGTCTCTTAAATGCTTGTGTGAGATTTCATTTGTTTCCTTTAAGAGTTTGAAGAAATCACTTTTGCCTTTTTTAGCTGTCTAATAAATTGTGGAAAGCCTCATAGTGACATGCTGTGTTCTAAAGAAATACTGAAATCTAAGATGAAGAGTATATTAAGTGTAGCATTTTTGTGGGGGTGATAAGGAGGCAAACATATTCAGCAAATAAAACTTTTGAATTACTGACTTAATTCTCTGGGACTTAATTTGTTCTAGGAATCCTGCTAGACACTGAACCCTTTATGAAAAATAGTGTTGAATTATGTTTATTGAAGAAATTGTGAAGCAAAATACATACGTTAGGATCATGGGCTGTGTAAAACAAATCTATAACGCAACCCAGGATAATATAAGGACTGGAGACAAATAATGGCATGAATGCATATGACTCAAAGGAAAAAAAAAATGAAAAATTGTTGACTCTATCATAGATTTAATTGCCAGCCTGTGCATAAATGGTGAAATGAACAGGACGAGTAACAGAAAAGCTTCTCTAACTCTTGCAGCTCTGTTTTGTTGAGCAGTTAGGAGGCTAAATAATTGACCTTCGTGGAAGTGAAGGTAGCTCATCAGGGAAGCAGTATGTTCCTCATTTGTGAGTGAGGGGCTTTCTTTTCCTTTGTGTCTTTCCAGGCTCCTTCATTAACATATCCCAGATGATTGCTTGTGTAGGGCAGCAGGCTATCAGTGGGTCCCGTGTTCCTGATGGGTTTGAGAACAGGTCCTTGCCTCACTTTGAGAAGCATTCTAAGGTAATTCTGGATGTTTACAACAGACTGTGAAGGAAAGTGAAACAAGTTTCCCTCAGCCATTTTGAGAAGAATGCATGATGAAATGTGTTCTCTTGATATGCTGAAGGAAAAGGATCATGTACTATCAATGTGAAATGTTTTATGTGATTTGGGAGTTAACAACGGTGTTCTGAATTGCCATAGGATGTCTAGTTAGCTTGACTTTTTACAGCTAAGCCTTGCTTTGACCTTTCTATTTTAGTAAAGTTAAAATGAGGTAATGATACATTTTTGGTTCTCTTGAGAGTCCTAAAAATAATTTGTTCAAGTTTCTCACTGGTGTTATGCTTGATTGCACTAACACTTTCCAGGAGAACTGCTGAATACGTGTTGTTGTCTTTACATGCCAGATAAACCATTCTGGTTTTTCTCTTTTTTTTCACCAGGATAGGTACCATGGGTTACTCCCAGTGTTTCATGTTTCATTTCAGTCCTACATGAAGGAATAATGACTCTCATGCACTTTTTAATATGATTCAGTGAGACTGATTTCTTTCCAAGTGGTATTTGAAATCTAATGAACACTAACAAAGGTTCTAGGTATAAGCCCATAGTCTAGTTAGTGTGTTAGCTAAGTGTCAGATGGTAGCTCTGACACTTGCATATGTGGCTAAATGTCCAAATTTCAACTTCTGAGTTCTGTAGCAGACTGAGTAAGTAGAAAAAGAAACAGTACTTCAAGGTTTAAATGAGAAGCTAAAATTTAGCTCTAGCTTTTTTTCTGATTTAGAAAGCATTACCTATTAAATAACAACAAAAAGTGATTTTTGACTTAAAGGGTTACCTGTGTAAATTTCTTTGGCAAGAACTTCCCTCAGGGGTGAGGACAAACCATTCCAAAAAATGAATTATATACATATCTCCAGTTGTGTTTTTCCTGGATTCCTTTGTCTTCAGTAAATACCGTTGTTCTACAATAGCAAAATGAACATTCCTAATTGCGTTTTCAATTTTTGCAATTTTCAAGGAAGTGTTGGTGTAGTGTTGGGAAGGAATAGCTGAAAGTGTGATGAGGTTTGTAGGAGGAAGGAGAAGCTGTTAAATTAGTTTGGAAGAACTAGGCAAAGGTTTCTGAATCCTTGTTCAGATCTAAAGAACAAATATGGAACTTGAGAGCTGAGCAGAGCTGGGATCATTGTCCTGTGTTGGTGATGGTATTGGCTAATTTTCAGAAGGAATTTCGATGACATGCACTGTGTCTTTCTGTAACATGCAGAATGTACATTGCATTTTAACTGTGTTTTTCCCACTCTTCCTGCAGCTCCCTGCGGCAAAAGGCTTTGTTGCAAACAGCTTTTATTCTGGCTTGACTCCCACTGAATTTTTTTTCCACACAATGGCTGGTCGAGAAGGTCTGGTTGATACAGCTGTAAAAACAGCTGAAACTGGGTATATGCAGGTAACTGTCAGCAGAGCGAGGGTTTTATCAGTTTTCAAAGATGGGGGTATTTCTCATGTGCATGTCGAGGTGACGGATCAGGGAGAAGTGCAAGCCTGGTGTGTTTTCAGTGTAACAGAGTAATTCATACTATGGAATACATGGCTTGGTCTGTTCTCCACGAGGTGTGGAGTTTGTAACTGAGACCTCAGCCAGTGGTACAATAACATGCTTGTATTAAGCTCTTTCCTCTTGAATATGGGTTATAAAAATCCTTGTTCTGTGCAATTGTTGACGACTAGTTTCTGTGTAGAGTGTTCCTAAACCTGATGTGAGTTGTGACAGAAATGCAGCTAAAGCTTCCTTTCAGTGTCTGCTCTCTAGGTAAGAGGCACCTTGGCCATATAGACTAGACTGGTTCTGTAGGAGTCTAGTGTTGGGCTGTAAATAAATGTCCCTCCAACAAAGCTTCTTGTTGTTATGTGCAGTCTTAAGATTTCTATTCCAACATTTAAGCAGTGTATTTGAATTATAGCCCACTTCCCAGTGTAACAGATAGTAGGAAAGCCAAGATCATTTGGGGCTGGGAGCACTTTCCAAGATACACAAGTAACTGTACAAAGACAGGAAAAACCCCACATTTTGGGGTGGGTAACTAATTAGACCATTTGTCTCCAAAACTAGTGGAATAATCTTGGTGTGTGTGCAAGTATTTACAGATATATATAAATATAATAAGCAACCTGCAAAATATTTTTCTTCTTTAACTTTCTTCCTATATCAATGAATTGTAGCATGTGAACTTGGAATTTTTTTTTAAAATCTCAACATTTATTTTTTCTTACCTTTTATCTCACCAGTGAGAAAAAAAATACCAATTTATAGTCCAGTTTAGGTGATCTAATTTGCTTTCATGGAACAATGAAGTCCATCTTTCAAGTAAAAATATTTTTAACCTAAAATGTATCATAGCATGTTTTCTTTTTGGGAATGCAAAGGAATATGATAGTTAAGGGATTTCCCAATATAAAGAGTTAATGTAGGAGAAGCAGATAACCCAGATATAAAAATGGCTTTGGCAGGGGACCTCTTTGGTTTTTCTCAATGAAAACAATCGTTGAGTGGTTCTGCTTTCATATACAAAAAGTAAGAGAAATAAATCTGCTTGAAAGAATATGAATGTAATTTCCAGAAAAAAAAACCCAAATAAATCTCTCAAACTACAATAGGTTTTTGCAGCTTGGCATTAGGTCATTAGGTTTTCTATACAGTGGAATTCTAAATGTGGAGTATGGTGTTGTTGCGTCAAATTTTGTTGAGTTTTATGTTCTGTGGAATGTACAGTAAAGCCTCAGGGGTAATGTATGATTATAAATAGGTATTCATGCCTGCTCATCACTGTGTCAGATTGATTTCCTGAGTCTGGTTTCTGTACTTCTTATATTGCAAATGAACAGCTATTTTTGAAAAAATCCATTTTATTTTCCTTGTACTTTTTTTTTCCCTTCAGAGGCGTCTGGTAAAATCCCTTGAGGATCTTTGCTCACAGTATGATTTAACAGTCAGAAGTTCTACTGGTGACATTATACAGTTTATTTATGGAGGAGATGGTTTGGATCCTGCAGCTATGGAAGGGAAGGATGAACCACTGGAATTCAAGCGAGTTCTAGACAATATCAGGGTAAGGATTGCTGAAATACTTTTTGAAAGTGTCAAAATACTGTTAAGCATGGAGAAGAAAATAGTAAATGATGGGGAAATTGTTTCACTGCAAGTATTTATTTTCAAAATGCCTTTTTTGAATGGTCCTGGTTATCTTTCAGCATGTGTATTCTGAGAGTAATAGATTTTTTTTTTCCTGTGGAACAGAGCAATTTGTGTACACGCACCAAACTGTGTACAAGCTCTGAAAAGTAAAATTTCTTTCTGTGCTTGAACATAGTTTCAGGGCCTAATATCCAACTCATAGATAAATTACTACTGGCTTATTTGGGTACTAGCTTGGTACATTGCACAGATTAATTCTCTGTTAAGACATGGATGTTCCTTGAGTTGAACTGGCTGGTGGTTGTTCAATAATATTGTGATGTTTGAAGATTAGTATTGTTCAGTTTTGGTTTTATGCTTGGTTGGTGTGTCGTGACCCCCTTCCCCAGAGAAAAGCCTTTTACTGAAATAACTGTTTAGATTTCTGTAATATGAGTGTAATAAATGGGTTGATCTAAAATTTTTGGGTGTATACCTTCAGATTTGGAGAAGTAATTAGGTGTGGATGTGGGCCTTCTTTTCACAGTAGTCTAATACAATATAGTAAACCAAAACCAACCAAAAAAAAAAAAAACCAAACAATTAAACAAACTACAAAAAGACACAACCAGAAGTAAAGAATGCTGTTATTCAGTTCTACATATCTGTGTTCTGTGTCTTTGCAATGGAGTTTTTGTGCATGTGCTGTCTGTGAGGAAGTCATGTTTTTTCCTTTGAAGGCTGTATATCCATGCCGAAGTGAACCAGCCCTTAGCAAAAATGAACTGGTGTTAACATCAGAGTCCATCATGAAGAAGAATGAATTTCTTTGCTGCCAAGACAGTTTTCTGCAGGTAATTGTCTCACTTTATCACACTCTGATTAACTTTTCCTTATGAATTAAGGACAGGGCTTTAGCCTGTGGAGTCTGCTTACAAGGCTTTTTAAGGGTGAGTGAAGGTTCACATGAGTGCTTGCACTTTGAATTGTAAAATTCAATATGTTTGAAAGAGCATTGGGCAATTTTAATATTTATGAAAGCAGCCACTCTCAAGACTTGCTTGAGAATCACTGATCAAAACTGTAGAATTAACCTGCCTGTAGAATTAACCTTACCTCCATATAAATCTCTTACCTTGATGAACCTTCTGATTACTGGCAGTGATGAGAACAAGGTTAATTTAATGACCTGTGTTTGAAGGGTTTCTTTTTAATAGATCAGAGTGTTTCAGAGCACAAGGTAAACCTGAATTGCACTTTCATTAATAGAGTCAAGTTGAAAAAATAGCTATATCCATATTTAAAATATGCTGTAAATCTTAACTGCAAGTCTGAAGGAAAAGAAATCAAGTAATTTAATATCAGAGTTTGGGATAAAGCTGTTGTTTGAAGTATGTATCTTTTAAATCATATCACGAAAGTTTAAATAATTGTTATTAATTTCAGAAGCACAGATATGGCTACCTCACCTTAGTGATAATTAGCTTAAGATTTTTAAGTTTTAGATAGTTACATTTTCTTCTTTCCTTTTTTTCTGTTCATCGTTGAAGACATTAACTGAGACAGGTTATGAAAAATATAATGAGGTAATCGTAGCATGTGTGTGCACTGTGTGAGCATTAATGTTAGTGCTTTTTAGCTAAAGATGTGTGTATAGTGCTAAAGTAATTGATTAGCATATATACATTACTGCTTGTTAAATTATGACGTAGGTGTTGATCACAAATGCTTAACTTCCTTAATGTGAAAACTGTGACATGTTAATTAATACCCATTGCCACATTCAAGGACTTTGAGGAAGCTCTCTTTCAGTACTTGACACTTCTTTCTAAAAGTCATTCTTTTAGCCTCTAGAGATATGAGCATGTTTTTCTAGTGTTTTCCTTTCCCTTCCTCCCCTTCTCCATTCCAGAACAGAGATGCTTCTTAGTGCTCTTATTCCTGTAATGGGCTTATCCACTCCTGTCCAGAACACAGTATGTCTAAAGAGCCTCCTCCAAAGAGGCAGCATTCTTTCTTCCTGCACTCTGCCCTTGCTGGAGGGAATTCAGCTGATGAGAAAGCAGATTGTAGGCTGGCACAGTTATGTTAATGTTTTAACATATTTGATTATATTAAGGTACAAGTGAAGGGAAATTTTTTTCTTCTGATTTGAGTTGGGGAAATCCTTAAAAACCCTCACAATTAAAAAAAAAATAGTAGTTTTTCTCTGCTTTTTTTGAGATGATGGAATAGGAGTGCTGGGAGTGTGGTGCAAACAGCAAAAGCTCAGTGCACAGCCAATAGTGCCATATGCAGAGTTGGCCTACTGGGTGTGCCTGAACTGGAGCAGATTTGGGCTGAATCTTGTGGCATTGTTGATGGCACTGTGCATTCCAGTGGCTTCTTCACAGGGTTAGCAATGCAGGCAGTGCTTCTGAGGTGAAAATGATCCCACCAATCTGGCTGCTGGGACACCTGATGAACCCTGGAAGAGTGTGTGGTTTGCACCCTGAACTGCCCTTGTGGCTAAACAGCAGCTCTGTAGGAGCTGACAAGGCCAGTGTTGAGCCACCCCTTCTTGAGCTCCTTTGGTGCCTTCTTGTTAATCTGGTCCAGACTAAGACTTCATGGATTTAGAAGTTGTGAAAAAATCTATGGTTTTTTGAGTCCACTCTGGAAGTTACATAGCCGTGCTCATAGAGTACAGTGTTACACTAAAGATGATAAATCCAGAGAGAAAGAGAGAGGCTCAGCAAAGAGTGAGCTACATATTCATTCCATTTGTAGCAAAAAGTAATCTATACTTTGGATAAACTGCCAACAGATACCTGAAAGCTGAGAAAAATAAATTTCTTCTTTCAGGTCTTCTGCTAATAAAAAAAAAAAAATTGACAATGAAAAATAAATCTTCAGAGATTGTCTTCTACCTTTTCTGACTCTGGTGTATGGAAATAACATATAATTTGAGTACCTTATTCAGAATTATATATAGTAATTGATGTACTGTGTTGGATTTGTTTGGATTTTTTTTAAAGTACTTTGGAACTCAGGCACTATCAAACAGGAAAAGTTTTCTGCAAGTCCTTCAACATTCCTTTTTTATGCACCTGCAATCAAAAGATTAACTTCTCTAATACCATGATATTGCTTAAACACTTATTTTTAGGAAATAGATCACATTATCAATTTTTTAAAGATATTTTGGGGTCAAAAGCCTTTAAAATGTCCAAATAATGTATTCTTGTGAATAATGCTTCTTACTGCAGGGCAAAAAAAAGGGAGCAAAAACATAAGAATGCATCCTGTCATCCAAGTGGGAAGCAACTTTGAAGCATCCATTACAGCAGCACTTCCGTTGTCTGTTCTTCCTTTTGAACTTGTTTCTGATATTCACAGAAATAACATATTCTTTGGAAATACCTTGAATGCCAGTAGGAATATTGTTATTTCGAGAGTGAGAATTCTGTTAGAATGTTATAGAAGTGCTTTTATAAAGATTCTGTGAACTCAGCTGTGGGGAAAAAAAAAAGGCAGTCCAGTCCCTCAGATGCTTACTCAATTTTGGAAGTAATTGTCAGTGCCCAGCTGACTATGATGGTTGCAAGGAGTCTGGTACCTAGTGCAGAAGACGTGATACTGTGTAACCATTGCTCTGTTGGCTAGGTAGGTCTAATGGGGTAGAAAGAATTTAAAAGGACTCTAAAAAAAATCCAAGTATTTGTTTCTCTATGGAGGCTTTGCTAAATCATGATTGAAATGGATGGGAAGGGTTTCCTCTTGCTTTTTGTTCATATTTTGGTTTTGATAACCTTGTGTTATGGTAATGATTTGCACCAAGTCCAGGTTTTTGGAAGAGTTTAATCATGGATCTCATATTTCATGACTTCTAGTGTACATGTCTATATCCAAAGTGTCATGACCAAAAGATCATTTATAAAATAAATGTTGGGTATTTTTCTAACAGTATTGTTTCAGTTTATGTTCCAGTAAAAACTATTAGAACTTCTTTTGGGTAAGCCTGGTAAGAGAGTGAAAGGTCTGTGTACTATGACATGTTAAATGCAATTATTTGCAAGACTTCTCCACAGCACAGAGAAATTACTTGAATTATATTAGGTAAAGATTGAGATGTATATAATAGTTTTGAGATTTTTTTTCTCACAAATGAAGTGCATCTCAAATCTCTGAAATCTGTCCAGCAGATACTCTTTATATACTTCCTCTCTTGCTACAGTCTTTGCATTTTGACTCCTTTGAATAGTGAGAAATGTATTTGTGTCAGTATGGCCAAAAAAATGAGAATTTTGAGCTGGGATTTTTTTTTAGTTTTTTTTAAGTTACTTTCAGTAAGTGGTGGGCAGGAAGGAAGGATCAACCCATGCTATCTTCACCTGTCAGTGTGTGCTCGGGAAGGATGCTTTTATTCAGAGTGGACCACAGTCCTCATGTACTGCTGCGGATTTGTGGCCACACGAAAGTGGATCTGGTTCGCTGAACTCTGATGTATGTGTTTGTCTAAATTTCGATGTTCCTCTCTTCATATTGTGCATTATTAATTTAGTGTAAATATTTGGAGCTTTAAGTAAATAACTTACTGTTGAAGATTTCAGTATGGAGACCATGTCTTTTTACTGTGGTTTTAATGTGATTTCAGGAAATTAAAAAATTCATCAAAGGTGTTTCTGAGAAGATAAAAAAAACTAGGGACAAGTATGGAATTAATGACAATGGCACAACAGAGGTAAATAATTTCAATGGGGTAATGATTTAGTTATTTTCAATTTTCATAAGTTATTGCATTTCCAACTATTCCATTCTCTTTTCAGCCAAGAGTTTTATATCAGTTGGATAGGATTACGCCAACACAGCTAGAGAAGTTTCTAGAGACTTGTAGAGACAAATACATGAGGTGAGCGTTTGCCCTGCTGTGTTCTAAATGCTGCTGATTTGCTGGTAACGTAGGGGTGTATTTTGATATTTTTACTGTATGAATGTTGGTTCTGTTATGAATGCAGTACAAAGAAATAGAAGCAATTGGCTCCAATGACATAAATATTGCAAGACAAAGGTAGAGTGCAAAAAAATAAAGCATCACTATCTACAGGTGGGCTTGTTAAGGCAGAGTTGAGTCTTGTACAAAAGCTCTAGAGGTCTAACAGATGGAGTTTTTACATTTGTCTCGAGTCAAAATCAGTTCCTTTCGTTAACAGCCTTTGGTATCCTTTTACATTGTAAAAAAATGCCTAACGTTTGGTTTTATATTTCTTGAGCATGCAAAGCTATCTGCTTGTGTTTAAGCACCTTCCTTCTGAGGTAATAGTAATCATACCAACGAGCACAGTTTTAGCCTTCAGGTACTCATTACTTACATGCACAGACTGTGTTTTGACAGCAGATTCTAGTAAAAGCCAAAACTGGTAGGATTCAGAGTAAGGGAGGATATTGTTTAAACACTTCACATTCTTACACCCACTGCCAGACATGTTTCTTTCCTCCCCCCCCGAAGGAGGTTTTTGAAAACCTTCAATAAGTCCATGCAGAACAAAGTCTAAAATTTGATGAGTTTCAAATTCGTATGAATCTTGATGGCTATTCTTGATCTACGCAATCTGAGGCATTACATCACACTTTGTTCTAAAATGTTCTTTGATCTGTTACGCAGTCATAGGCTCCTTTTGTTTGTTTGTCTTGGTTTCTACCAAGATTATGCTAGCATGGATGTTCTAATCTCTTTATCCACTGAGATTTATTTCATTTACTTAGACTTCTCGGATTTGGACATTCACTTGCTGCCATGGGTCATCTCTCCTTTGTGGCCTACCTGCATCAATTGTTTCCTAAGGGTTTATTCTTCTAGAAAATTCATGTGTATGTTAACTTCTTAACTATTTTAAAGCAATTACAAATTTTTTGCTTTCCTCTATTAGGAGTACTTGTTTACATTTGTCTTAAGTGTTTTTAGATGTGAATTATCATTTTTACTGTAATAAAATAGCATATGGGATTTCCTTGAAGGGAGAATCCTGGTCTAGTGCTTGATGCTTAGGAGGAAGAGGACAAGCATTCTATGTTCTGTTATGGAAGTTACACTCCATCTGTGGAATGCTTATATGACAGGGCATCTTCTTGCTTTGCATGACATCAGTCTTGAGGTATTGGTGATCTTTCAACCTCTCTTGTTTGTTTACTAAAATAATATATGAACAAACTTGTCATATATCTACTAGAATAGTTTCTGCCGTTGTTTGCTTAGACTCTTATACCTTATTCAGTTCCATATCTTTCTGTATTTTCTTATCAGGGCACAGATGGAGCCTGGTTCTGCAGTAGGAGCTCTTTGTGCACAGAGTATTGGTGAGCCTGGCACACAGATGACTCTGAAGACATTCCATTTTGCTGGTGTTGCTTCAATGAACATTACTTTGGGTGTGCCAAGAATCAAAGAAATCATTAATGCTTCAAAGGCTATTAGGTACTAACATTGTTTTGATTTGTTTGGGGTTTCTTCCTTTGCCTAAGTGAAGCCTGATGGATAAGTGATTGCAATACATGATAGCATTTCCCTTTCCTCAGCAATATACTAGACATTGTTCAATGCAAATGCTCAACCAAGAAAAATCTGGTGTCTGCCCAACTATGATACTTAAACCCAGAGAGAAAAATCAAATAAAGGAAAGTGATTATTTGTTAAGTATAATAATGCATTAGATGTCTCATCTAATGTGAAGTGCTCTGGTGCTTAGCAGTAGTTGAAGCATGCCTGTTTCTAGGTATTCATGAAGCATGCTTAAATAATACTAGAATAACATCTGCCATGAAAGCAGTCACTAGTACTTGTGTGTTAGCTTGGTTTTACCAGCCTGAAGTACCTGAACAGTAATTTTTCTTAAATACACCTGAGGAAGCTGAAGATCTCTTTATTGTACTAAATACTGCTCTAGATGAGAGATGAATTACAGCCTGCCTTAGAGAATTTAAGTTGCCATCTGTACTGTAGCTGAGCCATTTCCTAGCTGGGTTTTTGTGTGTGTGTGTTTTTATTTCTTGTAGCACCCCTATTATAACAGCACAGTTGGACAAAGATGATGATCCTGATTTTGCCCGTCTGGTTAAAGGAAGAATTGAGAAAACTTTGTTAGGAGAGGTAAGAAAATTGTATTATTGCTAATGCATTAAATGTAAGCATTAGCCAATTGCCAGGGGGCATTTTAACCATTTTTGCATGCTAACAGTTTTTTCCTTGTCTCTTAAAGATTTCTGAATATATTGAGGAAGTGTTTCTTCCAGATGACTGTTTCATCCTAGTGAAGCTGTCTTTGGAGCGCATTAGACTACTGAGATTAGAGGTGAGTTGTTCAGTTCTTACACAGATTGTGTTTTGGATTACAAAGGGTCTCTTAATCCTGTGTCAGTAATCACACCAGGGGAAGCTAGAAAAAAGGAAGGAATGATGGATGTTGTGCAGCTACATTACATCTGAAGAGGTCTCTTTTTTTTTCCTTGCAAAGTGGATAAGTTTCCCTTTATTTCGAAATGAGAGAACATACATTTGTGTCTTGCTAAACACAGGGATGTCGTTTCTGTCCATCGGTTAATGTACAGGCTGGTACCCTCAGCATAGGGTACTCTTTCATGCAATTTATAAGACTAATTTAGAAGAGAATATTTGGGGATTCTTTTCCTACATTTTTCCTTTTTATAATCTGTTGAAAGATTGCTCCATTTATTTGAGCACGTTGATATCTGCTGTGTTAACCCTGATGTTTGCTGATTGCCCTTTGCCCCAGGTGAATGCAGAGACTGTGCGCTACTCGATTTGCATCTCTAAACTCAGAGTGAAGCCTGGGGATGTTGCTGTCCATGGAGAAGCAGTTGTATGTGTGACTCCTCGTGAAAACAGCAAGAGTTCCATGTATTATGTATTGCAGTCACTCAAGGAAGAACTACCAAAGGTAAAAGCAAAGGCTGTCTCTTGTTTTTGTAGGAGGCAATCAGCAGTAATAATTTGTTCCATGGTGGCAAGATGAAGTAATTCTTGTCAGTACTGACAGTGAAGATAGGCTGTGTCAGTAATTCTTAGATTGTGGTGGTTCTGCCTTGCTGTTGAAATGAAGCCATCCTTTACTAATATTTGTATATAAAATAGAAGCTTTGATTTTTCCCTTACAACATTTACTGAAGCATTCAGAGTGCAGCAGTTGTATGAAATAGTTACATCTGCTTCCAGCTGCGTGTAGAATTGAACCACATGACAGTACCTGGCATTTTTTCAGCTGTGAGGTGACTGTCTACTCTGGATTTTAAAAACAGAGATAAGCAAACCTTTATTGTTAGCAGCTTGTTAGTTAGCTTGTGTGGGTCTGCCACCATTCCAACACCCAAGCCTGAGTGTGGGAATATCTGACATAAAATATAAGATGTAGATAGTGAGTAAAGGTTACAGTACAGTGTCAGTTTTGCACTTAGTGTGTTTAAGAGCAAGACATCTTACTCATAGGTGTTCTGAGTGAGCCTTTACTCCACATACTAGACCTTCTCAACAGGTTTGAGTGCTGGTAAGTGTTACCCTTTAATACTGTGTTACTGTACACATCAAAGTTACCGGGGCTTTTTTGTTTTGTGGAGGTTGTAGTGCAAGGCATACCAGAGGTTTCCCGAGCAGTCATTCATGTTGATGAACAAAGTGGAAAGGAAAAATACAAACTTCTGGTTGAAGGTGATAATCTACGAGCTGTTATGGCTACTCATGGAGTGAAAGGAACAAAAACATCTTCTAACAACACTTATGAGGTAATGTCTAAATGGGTGCTCTGGGGTTTTCCCCACAGCATCTTCATTACAAGTGCTTGTTTGTGCTCAGATGCAGCAGTTGATAGGGAATGAAGCCTGATTTCACTAATATGTGTCAGAATGCATTAACACAAGAGAATAATTCACTGGCAGCACTGTTCACTTCAAAGAAGCTGTTTCTATAAATATGCTTCAAATGGAGAAGTTTAAAAGGGTAGTCATAGAAATGGAATATCAATGTGCTATCAAATGATATTTATTCCAGGATTATACTTGCTCCAAGCACTTGGTTCTTCATTCATGTAACATGCAACAGTCATGTAACCATCTCTTGTGTAGGTAGAGAAAACTCTGGGAATTGAAGCTGCTCGGACGACCATTATCAATGAGATTCAATATACAATGGTGAACCATGGCATGAGCATTGACAGGAGACATGTTATGTTATTGTCTGATCTAATGACTTACAAGGTTTGTACTATGTTTTTGTTTTTTCTAAATGTTACATTGGCCTGTTTATACAAATAAATTTTATCATGTTTGAGAAGAGTGGGTAAGCTCAGGAGATGGAAATTCATTCTGGGCTTAAAGAATTCAAAGTTGTACTGACCTAATACTATTTGTGTTTTACACAAAATGCTTAATTAGTCTAGTTCTTTGGGGGAGGGGGGAGTCTATTTTGACTGAAAACAAATTGATAGAATGAGTAGGGAACAATAGTTTCGTATTGAAAATAGGAATCCTAAACATGATGGTGTGAAAAACAACTGTTTGGGTAGCCATGCATGCAGTTTGAGGCTTGCTGGGCAGAAAACCCCAGGGGAGTTGTTTGTAACAGCTGCACCATATGAGGCAAAGGATACAGATATGACACATAGAATCAGCTGACATGAACAGTCTTACACAATGTGTTAGTACAAAATCATATCTGCTCTTTCATGATTGATTTTCTTTCCTGCACATCCAATATGGTTTTTAGAGTTGAGTACACTTAGTGAAGTAAGATTTTGCAATTTGTCTGCCGGAGTGCAAGAGTTTAATTTGGGTGAAATGGATGGAGTTCTCATTTGTTCCAAAACTGCAGAGCTTTGTTGTTCTGAGCTGCAGCACTCCCCAGGGCTGACCCTGTGAAGCTGCAGCACAGCAGTAAAAAAGGACGTCAGAGTGCCCTGTTTTAAACTTGGTGGTCTCCTACCATGCATGCTTTTGCCTGTACTTCTGACTTGGGCTTCTATGTGCAATCTGATATAATCAGGATGCTTCTAACAAACATAGGCACAAACAAGTCACATTAGTTTAAAAAGCTAATCGCCTTTTTTTCTGGAGAGTGAAAAAATGAAGGTTTAGTGTCTTCTGTAATCTCCTGGCAGCTGAGGTCACATTTATCTGTAGATAATAGGCAGTAGATTCAGCATAGTGCTCTCAGACCCTGCTGAAGTTTGTAGCTCAGCAGCCAGTTTATAATTGTGGGGGTTTTTCTCACGGCCATGTTTTTTTCAAATTTTTCAATACTCAAGATCTGTTCAGTATTCAATATCTATTAAATATTAATAGCAGCCTATGTTGTATATGAAGAATGAGTTTTGTTTTATGTAAATATTAATTACTACCAAACTATTAACCTTCAGGATGTTCAACTGTGAATCAGTGTATTTTGGCAATACTGTATTGTATATAGTATATTTATTTATTCAGTCTTACTCTTGAGGTTTTTCCATCAATCAAGGGTGAAGTGCTGGGCATTACCAGATTTGGACTGGCAAAAATGAAGGAAAGTGTGTTGATGCTGGCTTCTTTTGAAAAGACTGCAGACCATCTCTTTGATGCTGCCTACTTTGGACAGAAGGATTCTGTTTGTGGTAGGTATTGCAAAGTCTGTTCCAGTTTGTGGTCCTTACTCAGCATCTGTAAAATCTCTTCCAAGAGTTTTGTCTTTGTTAAACTTCCTGTTTAGCTGGTATGTCAAAAACTTCAGGTCCAAAACTAATTCATCTTGGAAGTCTTAGAAGTTTATTGTATATTTCTCTACTACTAATCTCTGACTGAGATGTTGAAGTCAGTTGGATATTTGTTCGATGATTCTTTAAGTAGACTTTGAGTAATTTGGTTTTACTTGTCACCTCAGATCTCAGTGAAATACTGGGAAATTTGTCCCACTATCAATAGTTCTGTTTTTTCAGTTGTGAAACTTTGTCTGTCTTCAACACCTAGAGCTGTTGAATAAATCAGTACCTCACTCAGTATTTAGGTTTCATTTTCATTCCTGCTAAGAAGTATGCATCTCAGCCTAGCTGAAGATTACACTCTTACCTGATTACTTAGGTCATTTGGCACTTGTACCTAGAAATAAACAGAATGGCCAAGTTCTTCACATCTTCATTTAGTTCTCATCCAAATAGATGAAAAGTGTGGGTCTTTGTTTTTTAATTAGAAGTCTTGTTTATCAGTATTCAGTTCGTTAACAGCAGACAAGATACCTGTTGTCAGAAATTTATTTTTAAATATATCTGTTCCTGAGTTTTAAATATAAGTACGTTAGCAGCCACTGAATCATCTTACTGAGTTCATGAAAGAATTGGTAAATTTTGAAAATATGTGGCTACATATGCACAAGTGTATGCATGCCCACATACATACAGCATACAGAATACTCTGTAAATGAGTTCTGGCATTCTGTATGTCTCTTTATTTTGTATTTTTGCCATGTGCTTTAATAATTGGAATTGAAATAATTTAGGGGATTTTTTAATGCCTTTGCCCCCATTCATTTCATTTTGTCCTCTCCTTTAAGCTAAATATATTTTGGCACTGAATTGTTAAAAAGTCTGTCTAATAGGTTAAACAGAGAAAAGAGTGAAGCAGGTTTCACCCTTTTCAAGATGTATTTGTGCAATGCCTGCCGTCCTGGAGCTGGAATTGCTCATTGGGAGTTTGAGTGCTAATGAAATACAAACATATGCATTTGTTCTGTTAAAGTTAACTAGTTTGTGTGTATGTCTAGGTAGTCTTAGTGTAGCCAGTTTCAAAGAGTGCTTTATGCACAGTATTTTCTGAATCTTCATTTGTATACATTCAAATGGTGAATCAAGTCAGAATTTTAAGCAAATGTATTTCATCCTTTGTGCATTCAAAGGTACAGCTATTTATTGTTACCTTATTAAACATGTATGTGAAGGACCATCTAGTTATACTCCTGAGAACGTGCAAAAATATTGTTTAGATCATAACAGCATGCTGAAGAGAAACACTGGTATCTGAGAGCTTGCTTTGAGTGTGGAACATTCTTTGGAACAGTTGTGCACATTGGTAGATCTGGAATATAAATGTCTCAGCACATTGCAGTGAAAATGTTATAACCATCCAAAATCATTGGGACAGACTCAATCTTTCACTTCAAAATGAGCACTTTTTGAGTGGTGAAAATGCCAGGAGCATTATAGCTAAGTAGTTCTGTGCCTTTCTCCCTGGGAACTTGGGGAGGTTTCAAGGGAACCCTGCCAGGTTTGACTGAAGCCTTAGCACTGAGTCAGAGAATGAATATGAAGTTTGCCTTACATCTGCTACGGGCACTGCATGGCACAGATCTTCTCTAAGAACAGACCTTCTGAAGGGCTTTCATTACCGGAGAAGATGTTTAGGTTAGGTTGAGTTTTTCCTGTAGAATTTAACACTGTTTGAGTAACATACTGGTCTGGTGACCATAGTGTTTAACTTGGTCTAGTGAAGAGGCCGTGGTCCTTACATGTGAAATTCAACATTTTGTAGGCAACACAAAACAGAATGGGCAAATGAAGGTAGTTTGTAAATCCTTACTGTTCAAATGTTCACTGTGTTTGTTTGGTTTTTTCCTAGGTGTTTCTGAGTGCATCATCATGGGAATTCCAATGAATATTGGAACAGGACTCTTTAAACTGTTACACAAAGCGGACAAAGAATCAACCCCTCTCAGGCGGCCTCTGATATTTGATCAAAATGAATTTCATATTCCCATTGTTACGTAGCACTTGGACATAAAACAAGATAGCAAACCAAGAAATAGTAAGCAAACATAAATTAAGCAAGGTGTGTTATCAGTTCTGTGTGTCTCTATAGAAGTGAATTGGTAAGGGAAACAATATCACAAAAATTGCCCAATTCACCACCTGTGGTTAGTACAGACCCTGAGAGAGTGCACCAGAGAGTGGAAACAAATTTAAAGTGGATTTCACCTGATAACTTTTTAATGTGATAGTGTTAGCTTTTTCTGTTAATGGGTGCAAGTTGTTAATAACTCAGTATTTATTTAATATGTATTTAGATTTTATTAAAAAAAACAGAAAGGAAATTGCAAGAGAGTTCTGTGAGCTTGCCTAGAGTACTTTTGGAAATGTTCTTTCAACAGGAGCTGCAGAGGTCAGTCTACAGCTGTTAAGAACAGGAACTTCAGAAAGCTGGAACTGAGTCTGTGATTAATTCATCCTGAGTTCAGGAGTGCTGCTCAAAATGTTTGAAATATTTGCTCTTGGCTTTTGGTGGTTTTGATGGGTTTTTCTTTATCCTGAGTTATTATTCAATAAATTATTTTCCTCCCCGGTTTTGGGACCATATCTACCAGAAGCTGTGCATTGTGGATGCTACTAAATTCTGAGGAGACTGTTGTAAGAATATTGCAGATTATAGATAGCTTTTCATATGACAGCAACTGTCTAACTGCTGGAATCTGTAACTTAGAGCAGTCTTAGTTTTGGGGAAGGTTTCCTGATTGAGCAGGATCATCTGAGCAACCTACTTTGATTTTATTATATGAGGTAGAAATTGAAGGGGATGCTGTTTTTATGCATTGCCATGAAATAGTTTGCAAGTATTTTTAGCTTTAGTCCACTAAAGCAATTATCAGAATGGATATAAATCTCAAATCATTTCAGTGTAGTATGTTTAAATTCATTGTGGTGCTATGGAGGGAAAGTATCTTAGTGTTTTGTCAGCAGTGCTTGGATACTCAGTGTGCTCGACATGGGTTAAGGTTGGAGAGAAATGAAGTAGAGAAAGAAGCTGAAGTTGTGCCCTCATGAAGTAAAAGCAGGCTGCTGAGTATTCTAGCATTTGAAAATTAAGAAATTTGCACTGCAGTTTATGTCCACCAAAAGTGTAAGGCTACATTCAGAGACTGTAAATTTATTGGTTTAAGTCTTACGGTGCCACTGTGTCTGTTTTTTAATTCATCCTCCATGCATACAAGATGAAATTCAACGCAGCTATTTTCAAATTATTTTGTGTTTTCAGTGTGATGCTAAGATCTACATCGGCCTAGATTTTGGCAGGATGAAGATGGAGCATGTAGTGCACTTATTATCTGCTCTAAAAGCTACATATATTTTGCTATCTCTGTTTTAGCAATATAAATTTCAGAATAAATTAAAGTTTTCTTTGTGATCTCAGTGAGATTGCCACTTACTCATTAGTCTGTTTCTTTTTCAAGACGTAAATTTAACATGGGTAGGGGCTTCATGAAGAGAAAGTCCATAAACCTTTCCTGTGCTTAAGCACTTTGTTTTATTATGGGAAATTCTACTGATAGTGCTTGACATTTTTGTGAATAAAGGTTCTTCTCAAGGTCTGAATGGGTGGAGTTTGTATTAGAGCAAATAACCACATCTTTCCTTTTTTCTTTTTTTGGTTGGTTGGTTGGTTAGGTTTTGTATTTGGTTGGTTTTGTTTTTTGGATTTTGGTTTTTTTTTGGTTGGTTGGTTTGGGAGGTGGGTTTGTTTGGCTTCTGTAAATATAGGAAAATGAGCTGATTAAATGGTTGGTTCACTCTCTTGTATGTTTTAAAATTAAGAATAAAATTACATCTTTTATCATTGTCTTAAATACGGCAATAAAAAGAGGCAGAGGTAAAAAACGTGTGAACCTTGTGTTTATTTATGGGTGTATTATATTTCTGCATAATTATTTTATGGATGAGCTAACTTCCATTTCTTTTATTTGCTTAGTTAGTAAGACAGTAGAGAATTAAGATTATATTTCAGGTATTTACAACCTAAATGAATAAATAATACAAACCTATCTTGCTTAAAGTCACTATGTCTTGTCCTCAGAGCATGCTCTGAGCCTCATGAGTGTTTCAGCCAAAAATAGATTGTTTACAAGAGCACTCTGAATTGGTAATTATTGTTTGAGCTCTCTGTACAGTCAGTAAACAAATTAGCTTTTGGATTTCACTTGTAAGCAGCTTTTTTTAAGCATCAGTTTTAACAGGGAAGAAATGGAACTTTGGGATATTTAAATATGCATTTTTATTAAAATTTTTAGCTCTAGTTTGGGTTTAATTAAAAAAAAAGAAATACTATTTTTTACATTTTTCTCTATTTTCTAATTAATGTGCTAATTGAAGTTATTTAAGTGTAAATTTTCAAGAAATAAATTTGTTTTTAAATATCCATATCTTGCTTTCTCATCTTGTTCATTTTTTCCATCTATGTTACAACAAACTTCTCATTAAATGAAGTACTTTCTTGGTGTGTTTATCAGGAAACAACTTCACACAGGTTTCTTATCTACAGAGAGAGAAGAAAACAGCTGCACATGCTAAGTAGGTTTCCTGTTATGACTGTGGAAAGTTGGAAGTAAATCCAGAACTGTGCTGCTTTGGTCCATAACTTGAAGAAATTTATTGCAGAGGGCTGTTCCCTTTTTTGCTTATCTATGCTTAAAGAAAAATAGGAAAGCATATGTAAATTGTATTTTATAGATTAACTACAAATAGGACAAAATTTGGCTGTTTCAGGACAAATACTCCTTGATGTCTGACCATTTGTCACTGTTTCAGTGCAAGCTGAAGGAACCACTGCAACAGCAATTCCTCAATTTTGTATCACTGTGCTTGTAGACAGGAATGTCTTTAGAAACCTGTAGCAAACAGGATATGGATTTTCATAGTATTTGCATATTTGCCTAAATTATTCTGTGCAGGTTACTAATCTATCTTTGAAGTGGTTGGCTAAGCTTTGTATTCAGACCTAGAAAAGTCCATTGGTAATTCAATATGTTGGAAAAAAAAAGAAAACAAGAAAAAGTGGCCTATTATTATATTGTCTAAGAACAGAAAAACTAAAAGGGACCAAATTTTAAGGTATGTTAACATTTTAATGCACCAATGCTTGGCAGGTTATTTGGACATGATTATGGTACTGATATAAATGCATAACAAGTTTTTCTTGAAGAATGAATATCAAAATCTCAAAGGCCAATCCAAACAATGCATAGGAAACAAACCAGCTCTGCTACTTTTGGATACATTTTCACAAGCACTGAAATACGAGTTTCTTGTCACTGATAAAATTAAAATTTTATACAATTCCTGCCAGTGGAATTAGATCATGTCGTCATCTTCCACTAGAGAGCAGCGTTTTCTTTTGAGAAGAGAGGTGTTGGGGAGCTTCTTTACTTTTTCTCTATTAAAAATGGGTTTTTTGCAATATCAGGACTGAAATGTAACGATGAGAGGGGAAGTTACCTGTTAAAATGATGTACATGAGGAAGGAGTTAAAGGGACTGTGTTTTCTCAAGGAGAAAGCAGAGTCCACATAGGCTTTTTCATTAATTAGTAAAATTTTCACTTGTGTATCTTTTGTCTATCTGGCTTAAAAAACAAACAAGAAGCAGTTCTTAACTAAAGGCTATAGTCATTCCTAACAGAATGGGGTGAGTTGCTCCTGCACAGTGATTGCACAGTGAGTCTGCAGTGAGTGGGGATGTGTCTTTTGTGGCAGCGCTTTCCGTGCAGCCCAGCTTGTTCCAATCTGCCTTCGGTCTCTCCAGCAGGCGCTCAAATCCAGCTCCCAGAGCTCCTCTGAAGCGTGAAGTTCTGGCAGCTGGCTCAGGAGTGTCTCACATCCTTCAGCTGCTCCAGAACTCCAAGGCAAGGCTGTATTTCAAACATTTGAAGGTGATGCTGATCGATGCAAGAGACCAATGGTTAGGACTGGAAATAATATGGAACAGGTGGTCTTCTCTGTGTATAGACAGCTGAAATAGCAAGATTTATGAAAGATGACTTCCACTCGAATGTCTGAAAGCTACCAGGGGGCCAGTAGTTTGCTAGTTGCTGTAGAATTTGTGACTCGATTCACACTGGTGAGAACCTGGCATTGGCTGGCTGTGCTTAAGGGTTCTGTGGCCCTTGAGCTGCTCTGACACTGCACTGCCGAAACCACCGGTTACTGCTGTGTGTGTCAGATGGTAAAAGGTGTTTCTCCCTCCAGAGTCTGTCCTGTGAGTCCAAGCCTTCAGGATCAGGAATAATTGCATGCTCCTTTTGGAAGCAAGGACAGTAGAGAGGACTGACGTTGTACAGGAATATGGCAGTTTCTGCAGGTGTTTGAGCTAGAGGGAAGAAGGCTGAAAAGACAGGAAATGCAGAAATAAGCAAATGTGTATGGAAGCAGAGTAGAAATTCAGATCTGCTTGGGGAAGAAACAGAGATGGCAACTGAGTAAAATGACACACAGGCACTCATAATCTCTTTAAGGAGTGCTAGTGAAGTAATGGAAATAGCTGGGAAAAGGACATTAATTCCTGAGAACTAAGATTGTGTCATTTGTCCTGGGGAGTGCTCTTAGTGGCTGTGACAAATGATAGTTAAATCATCATTCATTTTGTAGATGACTGCTAATAATGAGCAGTAACTCTGAATTAATTCCTTCAGCTATTGTATCTGTCTAGTTATAAAGCTCTTTCAACCAACTGTGTATAATTACAGCTGCTGAACTACAGTGATAGCAGTAAAGTGTAAAAACTGTGGTTCCTGATGGGTTCTAGTGCAGCTCATGTGAAAGATCATAGCTATAATTAGCAGGCAAATAGGAATCTTTTAAAATGTGTTAATACCTGCAGTTGGATCAGAAATATTCCTAGAAACTCCTTAGCTGAGGTGTTTTTAATAATACGTAAGTCGTGCTACTGGAACAAGAGACAGAAATTACATTCCTAGAAGAGAGATGAAAACATCTCTGAAGAGCAGACAGGTAATTCAAGCAAGTCTGTGAAGGAAAGCTATGGAGGTTCTCCTGTTGTTGCTGTTGATCATAGCACTGTGGTGGCAGACATCCATTGCAAACTGTCAATTTTTATGTTGGTTTCAGAATCAGGTAGTGCAGGGGAATCTTAGTCCATGGGCAAAAGAGGAGTCCTTTCAGGCTCCACAGAAAGCTGGGGTACCCCTCAAGATTTTATCCCAGGTTCTTTCTCCTCCATGATAGAGGTGTTCTGTCAGGTGGAGACAATGTTGGCCAGAAATGAAGCTGTTGCAAAAGCAGCAGATACCTGGACTATTAACCACAGGTGTATTATTCTCCTTTTTGTGAAAGTGTAGGTTGGTTGCCTAATCTTTTGATACGTACAACAATTTTCTCAGTGGGCAACCCTTTTAAATGTTAAATTGTCTAGATTTTTAAAAGCAAAATAAAATTAATTGCCAAGAAATGCAAAAGCTGTAGTGGAATTGTGCTGGTAAACTTCACAAGTCACAGAAAATGTCAGAATTAGTTGTAAGACTTTGAAATTACTTTTCTTGATTTATTATTCCAGAGTGCGTTGGTTTCTGGGAATTGATAAGTGTGGTGGGATTCATACTGATGTGTCACAGCCAGGGGATTCTTTGGCTCAGGTTGGTTGACAGCATCCCCCTGGTAAACTGTTTATGGTGTTTGGAGTGATGAGGATGGCTCTGGCCAAGTCATGGTGCAGGTTTGAAGCAGGGACAGTGTGTGACTCATCTCTGCAGGGTACAGTGGGTAGAGGGTCTCTGTCATGGGAAGGAAGGACACACCTCACTCCTTACTCTGCCCTGATCTCTGCACTTTTCCAGTTGATGATGCTAAAATATCTTTTGTATGTGTAGGTACCTTGACAAGCCCACACAGTAACTTGCTCCCTTTCCCATATGCCCTTCTTCCACATTTTCCACTGATGGAGATATTTTCCAGTTACATCAGATATTTTATTTAAACTTCTATTTCTCAGAAGATATATAGTTCTTCTGACTTAGGCTACTGCTGTGCCTTTTCTAGTTCCCTTTGCATTTATTTCTGTCTCCTTGTCCTTGTTTCTCCCACACATTCCTCCCTTCTGGACCCGTAGTGACTGTCACTGCTGGTGACACTGCTTCCCTGCAGCAGTGCTATGTCAACCATACTGTGCCAGTGGCTGGCTTCAGCTCAGCCATGCAAGGTTACCCTGAACACTTGCCTGGAGGATAATTAAACCACTCAAGGAAGAAACATCTCCTCAGCACATCTGGATGTGGAAATTTACTGCCATCAAAATTACAGCTATGGTCAAATAACTTTTGGAGGAAAAAAAAAAAAATGACCTTATTATATAAGGTAATATATTTGTACTTAAGGCTGAAAAGGAAGGCATCCCTGCTTCATATGGCTTTTTGTAAGCACTAAAAACTGTATTTAGGCCTTTAGATCATCATCACTTTTGTCTTTAGCGTGTTTCTGCTTTCTTCTTCAGCCTTCCTACTTAGCTGGCACAAATGTGCTACTCCCTTGCTTGTGTCTGTATGTATTCTGTTGAAAGTAAGTGTGGGGAAGGATGACCAGCATAGCAGCTTGGGAAGTAGCTGGCAAGTGTAGAATCAGTTAACTGTTGCTGCCACAGACTTATAAAACCTGGGGAATTCTTTAGACTCTCTGCACTTTAGATTCAGTCTGTTAAAGACTATTAAATTAGAATAGTCTCTCCTGAGTGATATGATTGTGAGAGGAGATGATAGAATCAAGGTGAGTGAAGGGATTATGCTTGTGAAAACATACATGTTACAGGGGGTACTTAGTAAATATCGTTTCCAGGATGTGGGGATTAAAGATTGTGATTAGCATCTGCAGTGTATAGTTCTTTTCATTCTTTCATCTTCCAGAGAAAGTCCAAAAGGCTAGTAGTTGGTGCTCTTGAAGTCAGCTGCAAGACAGACACTGACTTCAGCTGGAAAAGGAGAGGGCAAAGCAGTGAAGCTCTTGGCTGCCATTAATGATCTTGGAAGGGAAGGGTGGCAGTTCTGAAGATGAGTTGAGGGGAAAAAAATTCTGAAAGTACAAATAGCCCATGGTAAAAAGGATAATATTTGGCTTGCCTTGCTGATGAAGTGTATTTATCCTTATGGAATATCCCTAGCAGATTTGGAGACTTTTTATTTTAGTTGTTCTTTTGCACAGTCTTTTTATTACCAAACTGGGGCTTAATCCAGGTCCCCTGGAAACCAATTAGAGAACTCAGCAGAACTGGATGAGCTTTGATATAGGCATTATATTAAATATTTCTATCCATCAGACTCCCACCAGTTAATGCATCTTTATAAGCTTCCAACAGTTGAACAACACTTCTCTAAATATCGTTGCTACAGACTTGATTCAAAAAGAACCACTTTAACCTAAATCCTTTTTAAGGCCTCCATGCCACTCAGGACTTTGTCTCAGATGTTTCTCCTTATTCTGGAGATAAGGGCCATGCTGGATATGCTCTCTTCCATTTAGTGTCAAGGTGGGGATTTTCTATTTGTTTTGGCAGTTGTTTTTTTCTTGTTCAATTCTGACAAATCTTGGTATTTATAATAAATTTAAGTTCTAAATTATTTTTGTGCCCTTTTTCTTTTAAAAATACTAACTTGAACTATTGAATGTTTAATTTTTACTTTTGTGTTATGCAGGGGACAAATACAGATAGGTTGAAGATCTGTAGTTCATTTTAAACTGGATGACCAAACCTTGTGGAAGCTGGTAATGCAGCTGCCACTGTGCCAAGCTGAGACATTATTTCATTCTGGAGCTCTCTGATGGCTTTCCCATCCCTCCAAGGCATGTAGGCTGAAGCAGAGACTGCTGTATTTTTGCCTTTCAAATGAGAGTGCAATTTAGGAGTTACTTCATTCCATTCATTACTGTTTTCAGAACTGATTGTAGTTAAGTCCAGTATTTTTCTCATTTTAACACAGTCTTAAGTTTCATCTTGGTCCATAGTCTTCTTTATCTGAGCAAATTGGCTACAGCAAGTTGTACAACGGTTTCTCTTTGACTTTGTTTTGTCACCCCAGTGCTGTGTTTTCCTCCTACAAAAATAATTTCCCTCTCCTGCCCAAGGAATATGCTGCAATATTAAAAGTAAATATTTCTTCTCAAATCAGAAGCATATTGAATTTATGCAGTATTTATGTAAAGCAGAAATCCATATATCACTGTCAAGTAGCAGTTCAAGTCTTAGCTATGACTATGACACGTGATTTGCTGGAATCCAGCATATTTTTCAATGTTCTGACCATCTAGATTTGGTTTTCGCAGGCATTGGTAAAACTGCAAAATTCATGAAAGTACACTAGAAATGCATCATAAAATCATAAACCAGATTCAGAATGCTAGAGCACTTATTCCCCTCCAGCTCCCTAGAATCCTGTTTATCTTTTTCCACACGTGAGGAGCTTTTGCAGTCCAATCACATCTGGAGTATTGGTCATTTCTCAAATGTGGATCTCCTGGGTTCTGGGGATTTTTAGGAAATGGGATGCCCCCTCTGTTATCCCCTTGGCTTAAGCATTGCAAAATAGATGAGCTGTGGGATGAGCTCTTCAGGCATGTGTGGAAAGACAGGTGTTGCACAGTATCTACAGAAACACAGAGAACCACACTTGCATGCACACCTGTCTCCATTTCCTCAGGGAGCGCTTTGGGCTTGGACTAGAGATATTTGGACTACCCTGGAATTTTCAAGGAATATTGGCTTTTTTGGAGCCATTTTGTCTGAGTTCAGTTGTGCCATGATCAAAGCACTGCCCCTGGAGTCCTTGGAAAACTTACCTTTTAATTGACATGGATTCAACTCTTAAATGCTTGTACATGAGTGAGCAGGGGAACTACTTGCTATTAAAAGGACAGGTATAATTCTTAGCAGAGCTGAGAGTTGGAACATAAGGAAATACCTTTGCTTCTTCAAGAGCCTTTAGATTCAAATCCAGTTTGAAAATACTCATTGCTGACAGAAAACCAATAAAGATGGTGAAAATGTGCTGAGGCATTCTTTACTATTATACTATTTACTATCATATTTACTAGGAATCTTTACTATTATATTTGACTATCTTCTTCAACTGCAGTTTGGGTTTTCTACTTACAACCTTCCAGTTTGTGCACAGCTTGTTTACAGAAGTTGCCCATGGATGTTTAGGGCACACATTTGCTTTTATCTCCCCATTAGTGCTAAAAGAAGTAAAAGCAAATGATTGGTATAAATAATCTCTTGCCTTAACTTGAAAAATGACCTAGAAACTGAACCAATAACTAACTGAAAGCAACAGCTTTGAAAGGGACTGTGTAACATCTGCTTGCATATAGAAGTTAACCACATTACAAGCCAGCCCAGACTGCCAAAGAAAATTATACCATGACCCTGGTCTGTTCTAAGCAGATGGGTACTTGGGATTTGCTTGCAGAGTGTCTTCCCTACAAAAGCTGAAATTCTTATGCCCCTGCAGGATTGCCACCAATGTGCCTCCACAGGGTTTCTGGTTTTCTTTTGCTGCCTGTTTTTGGAAGCAGTTGTCTGAGAAACAGAAGTGATTGTGTGTGTTCACAGCTCCGGAGGAGACGATTTACCTACCCTTTTCTTCTCCCCTTCCTCACCCCAAACAAACATACACCCTTCCTGCCAGCTATTCTGCCCTCGAGGAAGGCCTTTTCTTTCTCTTTTAACAAGTTGATTAAGTAAAACAAGTTTTTTATTTGCTTTTTGAACAGCCCAAGCGGGAATCTAAAAACTTGAGCAGAGTATTTTTTTCTGTTGAAGCTTGTTGTAGATGACTGAAATAACTGTCTCATCGTCTTCATTTTAATTTGCCCAGAGTGGGAAATGATCATAATAATTTTTATCTGAAAACTGCATAGTGCAGTACAAGATGAAGTGACTGGTAGGTTTTATAGCTATGGGAAAAAAAAAAAAAAAAAGGAAAAAAGTGGCAATATAATCCTCTGGTCTGCTTTCCGTCATACGGTATGTCACAGAAGTTCAGTGAAGAAAGAGCTAAACCATTTCCTGAAGTTCACAGTTACACATTTTTTGGAAGATAAATGATCCTTGTGCTTCTGTGCATGTCCAACAGCAGCTCTCTCAGTCTGTAGCCTCAGCAGGAGCTCTGAGGATCTCAGAATTTATGGGCACAGCCCATTCCTGGATATGATACTGCCAGGTGAAATATTTTCCCTGGGCACTGCCCAGACTGCTCACATTATGGTTGTGGGTTTCTTTAATGGCTAAATGAGATCCTTTGATCTGCTGGCACATTAAACCAGCACCCTCCTATCCTGGAAGTGCTAATTCATTGTCTGTCAGTTACATTAATGTGAAAAAATAAGCTGCTGTTGAGAACTGCTTAGCTGCTAATGTTTTGTGTTACACCCATGACAAAGTCTCTGTGGTGTTCATGTTGTACCTAAAGAGCACTAATCTTAGTAAGTACTTTTATTTTCCATATGCCTGTCTTGGAGATTGCATAACCTGCCTTCCATTAACTTATGGTAGATCTCTCAATATTTTTCTCTAAGCCTTAGTTGTTTGAATCATATGATTACATGAGAAGCTTAGCTTTGGCTACAAAGCCATCTCTAGGATACATGACTGCCACTGGAGCCTGAAGACCTGTGTCCTATGGGCTCCAATACCAAAAAGCAAATGAAATGTCTCCCATGTATTTAAAATCAATTAAAAAATCTTCTAAACTTAAAGAAAACCCTCTGCTTTTGGCCATTAGAATCTGTGATTGATTCAAATGTGATTGAGGATTTTGAGGAGGGGAGTTACCAGGAAACCTACAGCAGCAGAGCTGCTGCTGCAAGTTGGGCAGCAGCAAGCAGGCAGGTGCAGAGGAGAAAATGTTTGAGGAGTCACAACTAATTTTGCACAGAAGACTACTGTCCAATGAAAAGTTCCATTAAAATGAGATTAAGAAGCCTGTTTTAAAGCCTAGATATGTCTAAAGGGTGTCTTATCAGAAAATATCAGCATTCTGGAGTACAGGAGTGATCTGAATTTGGGTCAGTGTATAAACTTTTGGTATAACAAATTTGCATCCATTTAATAATTTGAGTCTTCAAAGTATATCTATGTCTTATGAAGATTTTCCCTGCACTTGCTAGCGAAGGTCTACACTGAGTTAAGTAACAGAGGTAACAGCAAGGTCCCTGTCTTAGGCAAGGATCTGACAGCTGGACCCATGGAAGAGACCATATGTGCAATGAGAAATTTATCTGAATTTTTCTGACAGCAGACTTGCCATTTGCAAGACAAATTGACTGTGAGAGACTCAGGTATGACATAAAGGTAGAAACTGCATTGGTGATTTGAAAGCAAGCAAGCAAGCTGGTGCAACAGGGATTTACCTGCTATCTGGCACTGCCTGAGAAAGGCAACAGGCCATGTTGATCTGCAGGCAAAAGTGGGGGCAGGCAAGGCAGCAGGAGAAGATGAACATTTTATTTTGAAGAAAAGGCAAAGGACTAGGACACATTTCTGGGAAAGGCAGGAGTAGCAGTACCCAGAGCCAACACATCCCTCTAGATTTTGAAATGAGACTCAAGATAGCCAAATCATGCCCTGCCTGAACGATGCCATTCCTGTGCGACCCCTGGTGAAAGATGTACTCCAGGGACAGAAACCAAAATTTTCTTTATTAGAACTGCTGCATCTTCCTAAAGCAGGGCTCTTAACATAATGCCTCGTAATGAAATTTGATGGCACGCTTCCTTTCCTTTACAGGAAACTGTTTAAGCACATGCACAATAAAATAATGTTATTAAAGGAGATTAGCTGAGATTAGAAAGTCTTTAATAAAAAAAGAACATATTTGAATAAATTGTGCAATCTTTCTTCAGTCTTCCTGCGCACGTGCCTTCCAAAAGCCTTCCATTGCACGGTGTCCTGTGGCAGGCACTGGCCAAGGGAGGGCTGCTCGAGTGGGTTGCACAGGCAGCTTTCATTTCTTACCTGAGCTGTGAAGCCAACAATTAATGCACACTGGTTAACTAGAACTTGTAGAATGTACAATTACTTGACTGGCTAAACTTACTAAAGAGAAATAGAGAGATTTTCTGATAAATTCAAATAGACTAGGATTAACATCGTTTGCAGGAATTTGTAACATTAGTCATTAGACAACAATGGTGATCTCTGTGTATTTTGTATAGCAAAGAAACTTGTTGAAAAAACATGGATGCAAAATTAGAAGAAATTAGTCTACAACAGTATTAAATAAAAATAAATGGACCAAACATGAAAATACTTGTTTCAAAATCACTCCTTCACCTGAATCGTAGTTTGAAGTATTGTTGTAAATAATGACTTAAGGTGGAGAACAATCCCTAACTCCTCTTATTCCCTATCTGCCTTCACCAGAAGTAGAATGCATAGCACAATTATGTGTGTAACCCATGGTGTTTTCACATGAGAGAAATCATGATCTTTCCCTTGTACCTCACTGAGTCCAGGTCTCTGGACACTAAATAAACCACTAGCTTGGTTGGACTGGAGAGTGTCTGATAATTGCGGTTCCTTCTTGATGTAATTGGGTTAACACCAGTAAAGCCCTTTCAGTGTAATTGAAACATATGAAATGTGAATTTAAGATGAGAACTGCTTGTGGTCATTCTACAGTTTGTTTGCCTTGCTGTTTGCAAATGAAGGTAACATTTGGTGCAAGTGATGTTGGCAGCCCATTTACTTTCACACAGAAAAGTTATTACTCTCCTATTCCGTTTCTAAACAATTGCTTCCTCCTGCTACGGCTGAGCACGGACACATCTGTACTCTATTTGTAAATTACCTGGTCTCTGGTCATTCATGAAACGCTGAAGAAATTTACAAGCAAGCTGAGCCAGCTGCTATTACTAGTGTTTAGATCTCGTTCGCAAACTTTTGTTTCTGCAAATTCTGGACAAAACCCCAAGCAGTCTGTTATTATTTTGATGTTTAGCTTTTTCCCTTTAGGTTTAGGACGAAACAAATCTTGACGCCTGAAGCTGCCGCCCGGCGCAGCCTCCGGCCCAGCCGCTGCAGCGCCGGCAGCCTCAACAGGCGGCCGCTCCCGCCTTCGGGAGAGGGCAGCGGCGCGGCCCCGGCCCGCCACCAACGCGGCGGCGCCGCCTTTGTCTCGCCGCCGAGACTCCCGGGCTGGGCACCCCGTCCTGGCCCGGCGGAGCCCCGGAGGGAGGAGCGGCAAAAGCTCCCGCAGGCCGCGCCGCCGCTCCTTCCCCCGGCCCGCCCCGCTCCGCTCCTCTCCGCCCGGGGGCCGGCGGGCGGCCCTGACTGACGGCC